>OZ026616.1:54030389-54130389 GCA_964020975.1 Hermodice carunculata | reverse complement strand
GATACAAATGGGTTGAATGATAACCCGTGAATCACCCTCACCAGAATTCATGTTGCTAATATTGGTAGCCAAATAGAAACGGTGGAGCAGGAAAGTTAACGGGACGTTTGTTGGTGTAGGCCTATAGTTTGTACAGAAATACGGGGCAGCAGATGGGGCCTTCCGTGATCGCCATTTTTTTGGAGTGACAGTGCGGACATCAGTCATGTTAAACCATGTTCTGGTCTTGGTTTATCGTTCTTTTAGCTCAAGATACTCCCTGCCATCATTGTTAATTTTCAACTGTATAGCACCTCATCACATCTGAAGATGCTCGTTGGCTCCACCGCGTAGACCAAACTGCGTGGTATTCTTATACCAGTCAGTGTCGGTGATGCTCGTGTAAGTGTATGGGCCAAGTTGTTGCTTATCGAACAAAATGTTTATTTTATCATCTGTGATGAGGTCAGCTTCCATTGGCAAATTACCCCTACCCTGAGCTTACAGTGATTTCTCTTTGCTCTTTAACACAGCCCTAGCTTTAGTAAACTGCACTGACGTGATAAGACCTGGACCATAATTATGTTCACCGAGAGGCCTTTCAAAGCTGCCCTTCATACAACGTAGCGTGCGCGGCTCATAGCTTGTCTTTCTTTGTTGCGTATGCCAACGTAAAACCGACGTAGCCACGAATCTAACACCCCAGGAGGCATGTCATAGGTGTTTGAGGTTTCTCCATCGCTACGAAGTATTCGTGTAGAAATTTTACCTGTGCTTTAGTTTTTCTCATCGTGTTGAGATTCTCATTTGACTTCACAAAGTTATCCGCTGTTTGAGGGTTCATTGGAATAAATCTCTGTTGTTGATTCTGAATTTGATCTCGTGATTCACACAATAAATCTGACTGCTGATCAAACGAACCACTCCACCAAGCTATTTTGTTTGCTTCTTAACAATGTCGCCTGGTATTTACAGTTATTTTATGAATGGAATATCATAGTAGCCACGTGACTACTATAGTTTCACCATTGAAAGTGGTCCCTTAAGAGCAGTTTTATTGGGCGATTTCATACCGTTGCACAATAAAATTACAAAGTGCTAACCAATCAGACTGCCCAAAACTAGTTTTTATCCTACACCGGAAAATGCCTGTATCTATAATTATTTATGAAAGATAAGACGATGCCGCTCACTCATGAGGTAACCTAAGGTACAGGAAAATGTATAAATATATGTGGTTAGGAAATTGTGATATATGTTCATAAAAGTGGCAGGTAGAGCATGTGAAAAAATGAGAGACAAACAAAAAAGAAGAGGAAAGAGAAAAAAGGAAAACAAGCTTGTGCGTCCATTAGAGTGAGAGCTCGCCCTTTGATGTATAAGAATGTTTAATCCTAAAAATATGTGGTGCTTGCTATGAAATATAAATGAACCCTAAAGCCATTATTTACGGAGCCCCTAAAGGGACAAGTGTATTTTTTTTAAGTCGTGATCACGACTTATTATCGGATCGTTGTTTGTGTTGTAGACATTGAGCCAGATTATTTTCCGAGAGTATCCGTCTATGCACCCGCTGATGATAAGTCCATATGGCTTTAATTTGTCGTAACAATAAATGTGCCAAATATAGTTGGGGCCACTTGCATAGTGTACTTGTCGTTCGAAACGCCTGCGTCTTCTTGTGGCTACCCCTTCTGGGTCAAGTTGTCCAACTAACAATCTCACATCTTCCTTCCGCACACGCAGACCGTTTGATAGGCATTTTGAAAACATCATCCGATAACCATGCAGTGGGACAGAACCCTGTAGTTGATCTTGAAGAAAAAGCAGGACATCCCCCAATTTACTGTATCTTCTTCGAGATAGGTTCATCTGGACAAGAAAAAACCCATTTTAGGTGGCGTTCATTAATAATAATGTTATGTTGCTGGGCCAATATGTATGTTATATCCCTATAGCACATCCCGAGATCAAAATACATTTTGATATAAAACATACGAGTAGCCTGATCAGCCATATCTGAAGAATTTCGACCCAATATGACTGCACAGATAAAATGAAAGGTGCTAAAACGGAAGAAAGCAAATGATTGGCTTATTCTCACTTTGTTTGCAAGCAACTGATTGGAGGATATCTCGTGATCGCAAGATGATAAGTCGTGATCACGAGATAATAAGTCGTGATCACGAGATAGTAAGTCGTGATCGCGAGATAATAAGTCGGGATCACGAGATAATATCTCGTGATCCCAACTTAAAGAAAATACACGTCCCTTTAGGGGCTCCGTAATTATTTGTCCTTTTAGTTTTTTTTTTCTCTGACGCACGTAACGATTTACTCTTGAGCATGCCATTTGGTAGATCTTTAGAAAATCATGTTTATGTGTTTACCAAAGCCCTGTAAACTGAGGGTGTAGAGTTGATCTAAAATACTTTGTATCGTTTTCAGTCACAGGGATTTCGTATTTCAAACTTTGTTTGGAAGAATTGCGTTTACCCAATTTACAAATAATTTACTACTTCTTCTTTCTAGTACTATGACTCTAGGTCTCTTGCCTGGATTTAAAGGGAAGTGATAAAAGTTTATTTGGAAGGGTTTTGTTTGTGAATTTATGATAAAAGTTTACCCTCATTTAAGGAAAGATATCCTTTACTTTCAGTGATTGTAATTCTTTAAACATAAGCTCCGTGTGAGCATTGTAATTACAACATGTTATCCATCTAACATATTGTTTGGCAATTTTTCTTTTCTGCTTTGTATGAAGCCCCAGTCTAAAATCCTAAAATTAATGTGTGGGGGTAATAGCGAGTAATAAATCATGAGCATTGTATAAGTGGGCAGAAAGTATTTAATTTCGTGTAATATTCCAATTGCCTTGTGAGTATTTATGCAGATTTTTGTCAGTTAGTCTTGCCTTTTGCGATGATGGTCAAATAGCATTTCAACAAGTCAAAGGCAACATTTCTGACACCATAGTTGATAAATGGTGTCCATCAAAATTTCATTATTCGGAGTATCAAAAGCTCCTGATAAATCTAAAAAAAAAAAAAAAGAAAAAAGGGCTATTTCGATTTTCGCTTACTTCAATTTATGTGTTAATCCCTTCTGTGGCTGCAAATTCGATCGAATGGCAACTCATAATTCCATGGTGACAGTCATAGAAAAAAAGAAGAAAAAACAATTTGACAAAATAATCATACAGTTGAGTATAAATCACTTCTTAAAAACCTTTGAAATTGACGGTGCTAACGAAATTGGTGAAGAGATTGTAAATATTTTTTTTATCATCTTTCTTAAACAGTGAGATCAATTTCACATTTTAAATTTCCAATATTAATATTTTGGTTGAAAACAAATACGATAAGATTTATCAAGGCAGTTTTAAGTTGCATGAGTAATTTGCTGGAAGTTTCAGATGTTGTTTCATCAAATTTTAGATTATGTTCATATCATTGTTAAGAGACTAGTGCTGTGTAACGTTTTGGGGGGCTTGTGAATTGGCTATAGCAAGTTAATGGTGAATAAGCTGACATTTAAAATGAAAGGCAACAGGAAAAGATTTCCTTTTCTTTGTCCTATTTAAAATTTCATTTAGCGTGGACCATATTTCTTTCATATCATTTTAATTTTTTTAGGATAATATCATAGAAACAATTTTGGCTTCTCCATTGTGTCCTTGTAATATGCCGTTATGGGTTGTTTAGTTTGGCTTTAGTGCAGCATATTTGGGAGAATCTAGATTTGCCATCCTTGCATTTTTATAGAGATAATCTCTATACTTTACAGATATCAAAACTCCCCTAGTGATACATTCGTTCTTCTTATGTTTATATTTCTCAAACGTGGCAGTTTTACAGGGCACATGGATCCTTAGGGCGTTTTCCACCTCATATATATGGTTATAATTTATATATGGCCCGCTGTTTTTGTTGGGCTCAAGCTAAGCCATGATATGAGAGTTCATAAGATATGCTTAGCCACTTGAAACAGCTGTTTGGGTCATTTTTATGGTCGGTTTCTATTTAGGGTTTTCTATCTTGCTTGTGATATTAGTCGAACATAGGAAATATGATTGGTTGTTTAAACAATTTATTTATTAAAATTCTTGAAGTAGTGACAAAAGTGGAGGAACTTATCTTCAAATAACTCAATGACTAATGTGCCGTTTCTGTTAGTAAAACCCAGCAGGTAAAGTAATTTTATGAAAAAAACATGCTCGATGAAAACGTTTCCGATCGCTTATGCTTTTGTGCAAATATAACGCAAACCACAACGGTTTCTTGGCCATGATATGTCGCGCACTTCCTAGTTACTTTGCAGTGAGGTCATTACGGTTATCATTGTGGTAATAAATGACACATTTTCCAAAATGAGGTGGCCGCTATATTATGAGTAATAAAAAATACTACCTTCACTGTCAAATACATGCAACATCAACTTATATATTGGTATCAATTGCAGCTGTAAATAACACTTTTGACCAGAAAGAAAGTATTATTGACGTATCTAGTTTGGTATTAAAAACATCAACATGTCATTCCTGTCGGGGCTTTGCAATTTGAACCAAATTCGGGGTGCTTTTATATGAACCTAAGCCCTGGAAAGCCAAACGTTTCAGTGCTTGACGATTTTTAATTATATTTTTTGACTACAATATGGAGGAAATTTTGGGTTTGTATACTCAGTGTATCAATGCAATATTTGAAAGATATGTAACATTATCGAAGTTAATACAAAAATGTAAATAGACAACAAATTGACAAGATTGTCGCGTCATTTATTGACCAAGATTGGAGTCAGGATGTTCCCAGAAGTGCTCCTTGGCAATTGTACGGCACTTGAGCGCGTCACGTTTTAGATTTTTGCACAAACAATTATTATTATTATTATTATTATTATTATTATTATTATTATTATTATTATTATTATTATTATTATTATTTTAATAAATAAAGATTAAGAAATAAATAAAAGCAAAAGACCGTAAGCTGGTGAACAAGCTTGAAGAAAAAGACTAAACCATAAATGTGAACGGATGAAAAGACAACGAATCTTACTCTTGTCAGTCAGGTAGTCTGCTTAGGTGGAAGAGGCGGCGGTAAAGAGGATGGAGTAGTGCCATGTCTTTTTGCTTCCTCCAATGTACCAGTCTGTTTTGGACATGCTCCTGACACATTATCTTTTTAAAACAATTCTTTGTTTAATTAGAAACATAAGACAAAACATCAGGAATTACTGAACACTTGATAAAACATTGATTGATTTTTAGTGATGAGATAAATACGACTCTCAAGTACAACGCAAAACATAGTCCCCAATAAACAGTGTGCCACCTGTATTATTTACAATATTGCGCGGTACATTATTCACATATGTAAATATCAATCTACAATTATTTTAGTTGGTGTATTGTGCAGTAAAAAATGTGCCTTTGTAATAATACCTAAACACACACACACACACACACACACACACAAACACCCACATATATATATATATATATATATATATATATATATATATATATATATATATATATATATATATATATATATATATATATATATATATATATATATATATATGTATTCGTTCCCGAGATACAAAGAGTTCTATATACGTGTGAGAAAAATGTGTTTAGGTAGTAAACAAAATGTCACAAAAAACAAATGTGCACATGCCCATCAAATCAGCCCATACTCATTTGTCAATCCGAGCTAGCCAGAGTCTGTCAAGCAAAGCAGTGTAACCATTCATTACCACAGCAGGTGCAGAATTCTTTAATTAGAAAGTTAGCCTGCCCCGGCTCTCAGACGACCGTGAGTCGCAGGTCTATGATGTAGCAAGGCTTGATAATTAACTGTGGTCCCTCTGCACTGTGTTGCTGGCCACATTCCAGCGACACCTCAAATTTTTCATCCGATGGACCACATCTGTCAATCTTCTATTCAAATTCTATTCCACCGGGAATGATGCTCAGTTGCGACAAAGAAAGTTTTTGACAAGCTCCGTCTTTTTAATTCACTTTTTGCGGATAATGTCAATTCTACGAAGCTGATTTTTACCTCATCTTTATCTATCGAATCCTGATACAATTGACTATCGTTGTACCTATTTTGGGGTATCAAAACTCCAAGGATATTGAGTTATGTGAGCCAAAATTTCGTTCTTATTTAAAACTGCCGCCACGGGAGACACAGAAACAAAGTAGCTGCCCTGTTTGCCACAGAAGGTAAGCCATTCTAGTCGGCAATGATTTTAAGACCATTTCTCTGCTAATTTATAATGTGGAACATCTGCCTTCTGGCCAATACACAGTAAAAACATTCATATTTCCACCATGAAAGAGAAAAAGACTATGTACGAAGAACTGTGCATTCCAACGAACGCAATGTGCCAAGTTTTGTCACCCCCATAAAAGCAGTGGTAGTGCGAAATCGCATGTCACATTTGCACGTGTTGCGGAGGCTTATAGAACATTGGTAGAACCAGAAAGTCGCCTAACTTACGCCCAGGCAAATAGCAGCTTGAATGATCCTAAAGTCTATGGAAAGGAAATTTATGGGGCCAAAAATAGGTCTGTCCATGTGAAAGACAACAGTAATTGTATGACAATCTACCTGCCGACACAAACATTCTTTGTTTGGCAGCAAGTATGTACCAATTTTTATAAAGCCGTACTGTGTGACACGCCAAAACAACGAGACAATTATTCACTACAAATAAAAGCAAAATATTACGAGCTTGGTCACGAATGTGCTTATGGCTGTATTTCCTTAACCAGGTATACAACTACGTCAAACTTGCACATTCAAGGCAATTCAGTCTACCTATGGCATGTCGAACACCTACCCATCGTTCAGGACATAGTCAACGAACTATACAACAAAAGCCCTGCAAAATGGCATCAGTAGGGGCTGAAAATGCGAAAGTTGGCGTTAACTCAAAAGGAAAAACAAAGACAGAAAGTCCAAAGACGTCAACTGCCCTGAAAATCAGAAAGCACACCAAGCTTTGACAATTTCATCCATCCAAATGACACAAAACGCCACTGAAGATGTGCCTAATCATGGACAACTAGCTGTGGATCACGACCATTCCCTCTCACTGCCTGAAACCACCCTATCATACTGCCTAGACAAATGTCGACATGGTATATGTCATAAAGACAAGCCCATTCTCTGATGCATGTTCTGCATGGGCACATTTCATAACGAATGTTGCAATGAATATATAGACTACGTTGGAGCGTGGTGGTGCTTCAATTGCAGGAAAATCCCCAAAATAATGTCCTATGTACAAAACCAACTTCACAAGCTCAGTGATCTACTTGAGGTGAAAGAAGTAGAATGCAGTCGACTCCGCCTCAGAAATACTGAACTACATGACCTATTATCAAGTTACGTTGACCATGATCAAAGTTGGCTAGAAACAACATTCAGCTCTGATCTTGATATCCATGATAACTCGATGGATGTAACACTCCTCGATCGAAGTAAAAGTAATATGAAGCAAAACAACCAAACGAAAGCTAAGGAATGCACTAAGATACCAAGTGACAGCACCAGCAAACACTTTCAGCATACGCACACCACCTTGAACACGTATGCACCAACCACTTGCAATGAATCTGGCCAGGCAAATACTATATCCACAAAGCCTACCACCTATGAACTTATGTTTTCAGAGCTTACAGCGAATCTGTCCAAGTCAGTACTGCTTCTACTACTCTGGGGGATTCACCAAAGGAACTAGATGCAAGCCCACGTATCCCTGTCGTCGGTGGTTCTATAGCCAGGGAAACTTCGCGTGTGATGGAAAACGAAGAAGTTCGACTCAGCGATGTTGAATTATTACCACATGGTGGTAAAGTGACAAGAGCGCTTAACGTAATTAAAAATGTCAACATTTTCTGAAAAACACATTCTGATTGTCCATACAGGCACAAGCAGCCTACCAAAAGAGACACCAGCTGAAACCATAAGGCACTTTAGACTATTGGAATCTGAATTACAAAAGCTTACAACCAGCAAAATTACAATCTTTAGCATACTACACAGGACTCGCCCGAACGTAAAAAAAACAAATTGAGACTGGTAAATACAGCCCTTCGGATCATATGTCAGCCAAACAACTGGTTATTCATAGACAATAAAAATATTGGTCCAAGATATCTCTCCAAAGATGGACTCCACCTACAGCCACATGGCTACAAGCTACATGCCCACAACATTCTCAAGAGCTTGCATTGTTTTTGCAGCACAAACGAACAAGTAGAAGCTTACCTAGTTTTTTATACCACGAACCAGTTTAATGTATTAGACACTCCTCATGGATCAAAAACTTCTGACTCATTCGCAGTAAATGCTCCTGAACCAACAATTGTATCATATTTTAGTGACGCAAATATTTACTCTCGCAATGGGTTAACACTTCTTACATCTGTAGCTACACCTGGTAACGGTAGTAAGAGTAACGGCACTAAACCACAAAAGCAGTGTCTTTTCGTGGGCCCATGTCTCGAGAAACCACACAATGCAACTGAATACATAGAGAGCAATCATGTGAAGAGCCCTCTGACAAAACAGCACCGAACTGACAGATCTCAGAGCAGAGACTTCTCAGATCGGGGTCGTCCAGTACCTCTTTTCAAAGGCCTCACTGCTAAATTTAAAAAGCATAAAGGGATGAAAATTTTCCATCTGAATATCCGAAGTCTTCAACCAAAAATTGAGAAATCCGAATGTTTTAACATAATGTTTCTGTTGACATTCTTGCTATAAGTGAAATGTGGCTCGATAAATCCATTAAGGACTCAGAAATTAGCATCTCAGGCTACCAGCTGGTCAGATCTGATCGCAACCGGCATGGCGGGGGTGTGGCTGTCTAAATAAGACAAGAAATTACCTTTAAATTGTGAAGTGACTTACATCATTACTTAGTCGAAAACATGTGGCTAGAAACTTCAATAGTGAATCGCACACCTATTCTCCTCTGCTGTCTATACAGACCTCCGTCAGCTGGGCCTGCCTACTTTAATGCTTTTTTTGATCTCCTCGAAAGAGTTATGGATGAAAACAGACATATTATTATGACATTTTAACATTGATTATAAATTATGTGACAATAACACAAGCCGTCCTATTAGATTGATAGAAAATGTATTTCAAATGAGTCAGTTAATTGTCGAACCCGCCCGAGTAACAGACCACTCTGTGACTACTATAGATCTTATCCTGACCAAAGAGGAAGATAAGCATTGTTTTCCTGGTGCTCTGAAATATGGGCGAAGTGACCATTACCTTATATGAACTGTGTTGTATACTCAAAGTCCTAAGTCTACATCTGACGATTGGGAACAATAAAGACAACTGCGTAATCTTGTAACAAATACGACTAAACAGGCCAAGAAAATTTACTAGCAAGACTCCATCGCCAAAGCCCAGGGTCCAGAACAGATGTGGAAAGTGTTGAAACATCTTATGCCCAACAAAAAGAATGATTTATTTGTTCCCTCTGATATCTGTCCTGATCAATTTAACGACTACTTTGTAAATATTGGAAAGAACATAAATGAAAGTTTCAATCATAATCGCTGACCTGTCTATCAGGGAAAAATAAGCTCATCCAGACACTTATTTAGCCCTGTAGATTCAGAGTTTGTACGTTCGCAACTGCGACTATTGAACCAAATGAGTAATCCTGATGTACTTGGTATTGACAGCAAACTTTTATATCTAGCAGCTGCTATAATTTGTTTTGAACTAACTCACCTTTATAACATGTCCATGTCAACAGGCATTGTTCCCAAAGACTGGAAGTATGCACGCGTCTTGCCCATTTATAAAGAAAATGGTTCACGCCATGATAAAGGCAATTATCGGCCTATCTCTGTCATATCCCACATAAGTCCAATCATTGACAAGGATATTAAAAAACGACTCAGAATAACCTCATCACTTCAGAGCAGTCAGCATTTATAAAATATCACTCCACCCAAACTGCTTTGCGTTATATGGTCGATCACTGGCTAGAAAATTTTAACAAGCGCCGTTCTACATCAGTAGCATTTTTACATTTAAAAAAAAAATGCTGCGATACAATTGACCTCCAAATACTGGTTCAAATATTGAAACATTATGGTACCAAGGGGATGGAGCATAACTGGTTCAAATCTTATCTATGTGATAGAACACAGGCGGTGTCTTGCAATGGATCAGTCTCCAAATCATTAGATGTGCCACTGGGTGTCCCTCAGGGATCGTCTCTCGGTCCGGTACTATTTCTCATATATATCATGATCTCCCAATATGTCTAAAATACGGTAAATGGCATTTATTCGCTGATGATACCACTATCTATGCTAGTGCCACACATTCTAATGAAGCAAACATGTCTCTACCGGCTGATCTGAAAGCATAACATAACTGGCAATTTCGACTTTAATGTCAGCCCTCGTACACTCATTAGCAAACTTGGATGGCAACGTCTTAACGACAGGACAATTTTTCGTCTTTCAGTACACATGTATAAATGTTTAAGTAGCCTAGCCCCGAAGGTTCCATCTGATAACTTTCAATATGCCAATTCTTTGCATGACAAAAATACTCGCAGTAGCACTTCAGGTGAGTTACGTGTTCTTCGCCCCCGTACCGAAAAGTATAAACAGTCCCTCAGCTACCGTGGTGCTAAAACCTGGAACACCTTACCATTCGACCTTCGTAACTCAGAGTGTGCTCAGGCCTTCAAACAGGCATATAAACGATGTGTTAACCTAGCCCCTGCTGCAAACTTGAAGTAATATTTCACATTCAGTATTATATGTATCTTCATATATCACATTCTGTATTACTTTATTATGTGTATATAATTTACTGTGCCAATTTCCTATGTTTATTGTATTTACTTTGTACCCTTTGTACTGGGCCCCAGGGAAGAACAGTCTTTGACTGACTGGGTTACCCAGAATAAATATGATTTAATAAATAAATAAAACAAACGGAAGTTCAGTGATTTGCCTGCATGCGAACATGAACGTTGGAGTAGTAGTTTTTTTCCTTTTCAGTAGGGACTACGAACTGCATTTATCTACAGAAACGCCTGTGCATACGTAGTTCAGTTGGAATATCTCTGTAAATGTGTGGTTATAATTCACAATGCACGTGCTATTTTGGGAGCTTCCAACTGCGTATACGTAGTTCAGCGGGAACATCTCTGTATATGTGTGGTAATAATTCACAATGCACGTGCATTTTGGGAGCTTCCAAAAACATTTGCAGCCTTACGCTAACCTACTCTATCAACCCTTTCGTTCGAAAATCCCAGCATTGGCAGGCATAGAAGTCCGTACAAAGGGACTCAACCAGCTGATCCTGTGCAGTGATACTGTGCAGCTATGAGCCAATGAATACATTACCAACCTGACATCCTAATGCAGATTTTGTTTTTCAAATTACAGGGACGTTCACATAATTTAAATAAGTGACAAGATCCTACCCTGCTTAATCCCTTTTTGACATGGAAATAGTTTTTGCGGTGGTATTTTTATTTTGCACCTTTCCCTAAATACACAATAGTATTTGCTGATCACTTTACTCAATGGTATATACTCTCATTTGGTAATCTCAATTCTGCAACCAAATGAAACATTTGCATCTTGTCCTTTTTTTATGTTTGTTTGTTTGTTTCGCTTCCTTTCTCAGGAGTGTTTCATTTTCTTTTTCAAAGAATATGGGCATGCTACAGAACATAAATTTTCACACATCCTCAGAATCTATAGCTCTAGTGGATCTTTATTCAATACCAGTTGCAATGATAAAACATAAATAGGATATTGCAAGATATTTTGTACGGCATATTATATACTCTGACTTACAAAAGATACATTCTTTCCTCTGCCAATGCTTATATGCTATACAAAAAACATAGTGATTGTGCTGAAATAAGAACGGTTTTACTCAATATAGTGTGAGGGGATATAAATAAGCAAATGGTGTTGATGGGAATTTTGCAAAATCATTTACTGAACAAAATAATATCTCTGGGGGTAACTGTAAAGTAAAATTTAACAAGTAAGAATGTTAAAAAGGGCAAAAGGAATGAAATGCCAGTACAGTGGATTCCAAAACAAATTAGTCATTCAGGTACAGCAGTTTTTGATGATGCAGACTTCGGTACCGTGGCGAATAATATTTACATATTTAAGGCAAGTAGCGCTGGGTTGTCAACAATAATTATGGCTGATCAAAAGTTGTGCGAGTTAAACGACACGAATGGAACTCAATACATACAATTTAGTCATGTTTGTTATCAGATTACGAACACTAGTAATATCACAATGTCGGCCAGGACAAAATTTGAGAAGTATCTCTATCCCTAAGCATAGTCTAAAATACAACGACAAATTGATTTTCTCGGTACCTTAAGTACAACTTGATACCTTCAAGATATCCTAGACTTTTAAAACATTCTAATGTCATAATGGTGGATCTGTGTGTACATTGTGTTCATAGTAGACAGATTGCTTTATTGCTTAGTGGCTATGAAGTCAGCTAAGCTTATAGGGTGGTCAGTGTTCCGTCCATGTACTCACATTTACATTTTGGATTTCTCCCAAACTGGTGACCGGGTCTTCTTCAAGCTGTAAGGATTCTATCTTGGGCAGGTCTCTACCAATTTACGTTTGTGCAAGTGGTACTTTTGTATGAATTTGTCTGTTTATTCGCCAGAAAAGTCTTAAAATAATCCTTACTATTTTTGTATATTACAGCAATCTTGGGCTTGCTCCCATGAAGCACCACTCACATGCTTCTGAAACTTGCACTTTGTGGAAGAGTCAAGTACAAAAGGTTACCATGTGGGGATACTGGGGAACACTGTTTTAGCATTTCATTCTTTTTTTTTTTTTTTTTTTGCATGTGTTCCTATTGATTCCCTTGCAAGTCAATTGGTATTGCAATGGTCGTTCTTAATTTTGATCTTTTCTCTAAAACTGTCTGCCAGTTTCATTTCAAACTTAATAAGAATGCATTTTATTTTTGTTTGTATTGACAGTTCTCGGAATTTAATGGTGAAGTTCCATTATTTGATTATGTGTGTGTGTGTGAATCTTTTTGTTTCTTTATGGTCAAATCCTTAACGAAAATGATCCAGACGCGTTTGGTCAATCGCTTTGAAATTTCAGGGGCACATGTTTGGAATCGCCTGGACCTTAACCTGCTTTACACATTATCTGTAATATTTTTAGTATTTTGGATCATTCTGTATGGGTCTTTAACTATCGTTTACTTCTTCCCCAAAAATTGTGTTGGATTCTCTGCAAACATTGTGTGAATGTGCCCGTACTTAATTTGCCCTACGCCTGTTCACTGGATTGTGCTACTGGTAGGTCCTGATTTTTTACGAATTTTCGAAGTTATGGACCATTGGTAAGGGAACATGCACATGATAGCATTGTTACAACAGGAACAGTAGCAACCCGCGCCACATTGGGCTATGTCTTGGTAATGCTGGATCCGTGGCCCATACTGTTAAAGACTTATAGAAAAGTACATGTGATGGTTCCTTTGATGTCGCAGATTTTATCTTTGGATGATACTGAAAGTGAAACTAACATCCTGGTTTATACCTCGGCAACAGTGGATCCTACGCCTATATTTACTATTGAATACTGATAGGACAGTACTAGCGAGGTTTCTCATGATATTGTTAATTTTGGCGTTGAGTGACCTTAGAAGATGTAACGGAGACATTGGCTTATATCTTCGTTATGGTGGTTCCTGTCCCCCTCCATTAAAAATGATGACAACTTCAGAGTGAGGACCCTGATATTGCAAAAATGAGGATGCTGCTCCATGACCTTGATATTATTGCAAACCTTCCGGAACCGCTCATTACGACAATATACGGCTATATACGAACATGAATCACACCATTCTCCAGTTTTTAAAGTTTGAAATTACAATCTGGCAAAGTCCCATATACAGTAGTGCAAATGAAAGAGAAACATGGACTCGCACTCACGGTGCCCATCGTGCTCTATGAGGAATTGTGTGGCCATCAGTATCGGTACAGCTAGTCCACCTGATGCTGCAGAGACCCCCGCTTGCAGCTAAGGAGAATTAATTTGCATTCAGGTGGACAGCAGGCATCAGGTGAGTTCTGGTACTTTTAATAGTGTGCAGTCTATATTTATCATGCAAATACAACCATCATAATAAATATATATTTCACCAGCATATCCAAAGTGAAATGAATTACCTTTGCCAATTGTTTTGAGATACACTTTGTTCATGAACAGATAATCCATCATAATGTGTGAAGGCCTGTATAATTGAGAATATTGTGACACATGGTTCATTGGACATAAAAGTACTAAATACTGTATGAAACATGCATTCCCGACAGCATTGTGTGATTTCACGGTAATAGCCTCTTCGTAACACTCCAGTAATACACCTGCACACATTCTTGTGTTACGGTGTATGTATATGCTACATCGTTTTGAGTCTTAACACAAGACGAGCAAAAGATCTAAAGAAGCCATAATCTAAAGCTATGTTAGTGATGCAATTGACATTGGTTGTCCGAAAACGACAAAATGTGCATTGACCCTCATGAAAAAAAATGCAATTTATCTCTGAAGCTTATACTTTTGGCATGTTTCCTGTTTTATGGGTTGCTCTGTTGGTTTTCAAAATTTGACTGTCAATGTGTAATGTATGGGTCTCAGAGGCCCCATCTCTCCCATTTCTGGTTTGAGATCTCCCGTATTCTATGGCAAAAATTGAGAATTTGCCCCTTCGCGTATAAGCCTAAGTCTCCCGCTTTAAATGTTCATGTCCGAAAGTGAATACAAACTATTGATATTAATTTAAGTACACCAGATGGCCCAAATTAACTGCTTGTTTTGAAGATAAAAATCGTGTGGGAAATGGGCCTGACTCCTTCCCAGACTGTCCTCCTCACCGGTCGTTATGCTCCTACGGTGTCTCCCTCATGCAGAATGCATGTGAGGGAGGTTTTTCTTGCTCGACTGTCCTTGTATGTTAGAGTCTTCTGGGTCTAGGATCCTATTTTGTTATTTGCAAAATTTAACATATAAAAGATGAAACTTAGTTATCTGCAGATACAGTAGGTTCTCTGTCATGTTAGCTACACTTCTTTAATGATTGTACCAGTTTAGTAGAGGTACCTTTTCCGAGGTAACGGTTAAACACATCAACTTTGTAATCGTCATTTATGTTTTGCGGGAGGGGGGGGGGGTATTTGAGACACACTGACAACTAATACAAGTGTGTGGTTGCGCAGCTCTATTAATAGCATTCTAGTCGCACTGAATTGTCAGATGATACGGTACCACCAGGATAACGGAGGTATACCAGATCATGCAAAGAAATATCAGGCCACGTCTGTTGTAAGCCAAAAATTCATGCCTTTTAGTGGTTTGGCTTGCCAGTTCTAAATTACATTTGTGTGGACAATAAACTACTGCAAACTTTGCATAAGCAATTTAAATTGACTTAAGAAGTACAGAACAAGAAATCATTATCGTTCCATTATCCTTATTATTTATATAAGGGAATTAGTAGAAAATCGTATGTAAAAACGACATAAACACAAGGCACCAACTCAATTTGTTACACTTAACCATAAAATGATAGCGTGTTGGGTTTCATTTGTGAAGAGATTCCGCTCGGAGTATTCCATTTCTCCAGCGAAACACATAAATCCTCTTAGTTTGATTATGATGGGCCCCCAATCTGGACCTTCTCATCAATGCAGGATAGAGAGCCTACTATAGTAACATGTATAGTCTACCAACACTCGAACGTCCCCAGCAATTCCAAACTTACTTCCATAACTCAGAAATGCAGTTAATTTAACGGATTTAATTCTATGAAAATTGCACACAGGAACGTTATCATTATAGCCATTTTGACTTTGTTGTCGTTTTACAGATAAACTGTTCAGTGATAACTTATATTATTGCCAGCATGACATAAAAACCCATATAATGTTCCAGCATATGTGCACCTCCATTTACAAATTGTTCCTGTGACACACTTTCCTGAAAAAAAAAACCTTTAAAAAGTATCCCTGTTACTCCATACATAGGGAGAGGGGATGGTTCGAGAAAAAGTTGTGTCTACCTGTGCGGGAAAGTCGAACATTGGATGCCCCAATGTAATTAAATGCAATGTGGAAAAATAACACCAATCCATGCTTCATCGAATTTGGTAGAAAGGATTGTCATGGAAATAAGATAACGATCCGAATTGGCAGATCATTGTGTCCGCTGTCGAGATTTATAGAGTTGAAAATAAGCTTACTGGCAGCATTTTCATGCACTTTGAAGCCAACCTAGCCGATGTGCAGATCACTGGAAGCAGGCCTCACAGTCTGATACGTAGAGAATTATTATTATACCGGTTCTTTTGAGCACAAACTATTAAGGGGTATACAGCAATCCATGTGCATTGTCAACAGGTGGCGGAAGTGCTACCTAAAGACAAAGCTATGTGACAGAGGCCACTGGGACATTATGAATGTCAATCACAGGGGTGACCCCTACTTGGCAAATTTATCGAAAAAGCTAAAGTGATGCTGTACACAAATGACAAAATCCAACACATACTATCAATTTTATACCTAAATGCTACACTATGAATTGACATATCTTATTTTAAGGGTTACATACGTATCTGTTGGGTTTTGTTTAAAACAAACCTTGTCTTCCTTGTTGTCATCGTTGTAGTAACTTTTGTACTCTTTGTTTTGGAGATTCTGAAGCACAGCCTTGATCAAAATACAGAGGCATAAGTTAGTTGCACAAACGAGTAAATAGAATTTCAGGAATTGTGTCAACGGTTTATATGTACATCATTGTGCAAAGATACCTAGGACATCAAAAATGTTATATGAAAGATTGTAAACAAACATTATGATGACGTACATATACTAAAGATCCGTCATTTTTCTGACATAAGGCTAAAAGAGTTTAACCATGATTTTCAAAGTTGGCCAAATATATTGTGGTAAAGAGACTATTCAAACATATCCGTTTACAGAAGTATAATTAAAACTAAAAATTGAAAGGCACAGTTTAAATATGCACTCTACCAGCTAATGAAACTGAGTATTGTTGGTCTTGACATCCATATGCTGCTATTGATAGGTGGAAGAATGATAGAGTATGTCTTGCTGCTTGGAATTATGAAAAATGATCGGATCTTACTCTCATATTAACTCACTGGTTCTTACCACATGTCTTTGGTCTGACCACTCACATGGTATGGTTCACATACTTCGATTAATTAAAAACAGCAATCACTTGACCTTAAGCTCTTGAAAACTTTTTCTATTATCAATAGAATCGGTGTCACATACAGGATGCGAGTACTTAAATTGTGGTGGTCAATAAGTCAAGGTGAAATATGTTACTCCTCATCACCAGGATAAATGAAAAGGTCAGTATATGATGCTACTGTTATGCAATATATATCCACAGCTCTAATGCCTGTATTTGTGTCATGACTTATATCAGAATACTGATCTTTCCACAAAGTGCCATTGCTAAGCTGCCAAGGTTCCTTTCAATGTAAGTGCAATGTATTTCCTTTAAGGTCCAAAGGCACAGGTGGCATTACCAAAGAAGAGCAACAAAACTACCTCTGTTTTCAGCATCGTCGTAAGAAAGCCAATATTTGTGCAAAAACCTTAAGTGTTGCTGAGGGGAAATTTACAGACCTAAGTTCGGTGTGGGGCCTTCTATTAAAAACACACCACCAATTACGTTATACAAACAGAATACACCAGAAGAACATTGGGTTACCGTTGTATTATTGGAACAACAATTTACAATGTATGCTAAAATATGATGAACCTATAGTCTTTTCGGAGTTCACCGTGGACACGCCTTTTGAAACGCAATTCACGAACTACCGCAGTAGCTATCACAATGATCCTCTTCGTTATGTTTAAGCCATCTGGACACCTACCTACAATGTAATCAACGATCCTCTTGCTATAATTTCTGAATCTATACAGAAAAACCCATTCCAATCGGCAGATCTAACCTTCCCTTTTTTACATACTACACTACCAGTGTTACCTATCGACGCATTAGTTCATATTGTATTCAAAGTTTATTGTTTCTATATATTGTTGTAAAATCGTTGTATTCACAATTATATTTATCAACCGAAATATCAACCCACTTACCATCGTTGCCTTTCATTGTAGGCATATACCTGATTTTAACTGCATATGTGATGTCATTCACGTGAACTGTCTTGGCATTAAAAAACAAATTTACCATATCGAAATATCCAAGCGTCAAAGTCATATTTTCAATTTTAGCACAATGTAATGGGTCTGGATCCGTGTGTGTGCATGTGTTTTTCTCTCTGTGAAATTTTCCAATCCAATTCCATTTTTTCATAACATCGTGATTACGAACTCGAAATCACATCCATGCACCGATGTATCACGTATTTTTTGCTGCGTTTCCATCCGTTGGCTCTTAACCTTTGCAACGGGGCATTTTGGTTGGTGGTCATCCATTTTTGCAGTAATTCAATTGGAGGAAAAGGTAAATGCCATGAGCACAAAAGAACAAGCGGAGCGTTCGGCCTTTGGTAAGCCTGAATCGACTGGCGGGGCGCGTTACGACCATGCTGAAAGGCAGCAGGAGCACGTTGTACAAGCGAAGGAGTAAATAATTTGTTGTGTCCTCGTGAATAATATAATAATTTCCATTCGAGATTTCTTTGACAGCGACATTAAAGTTATAATTTAAGAAACAATGTTTAATAGTTTAGTATAATTAAAAGCACACACACACACACGCAGATGATGTAATTCCTTTGCGTCTTACATCAATTAATTTTGAAACTTTCTTTTTTCAGTGTACTAGGTCACTGGACCCACCAGTGAAATTAAAGTATGTCTCATTTATAAGGTAAACTCAAACAAATATGAACTTTCCTATAGACGGAAACTGGTTTTTAAATGCTTAATTTAGTGCTGCCACAGAATGGCTGAAAAAGTAAAAATCAGACTATAGTTTCAGTATAGGCCTATATTGCTATTGTGCGCTTGTCAACATAATTTAAGTCTGTCTTAATATACTTCCACTCTTTCTCCTAAGGACCATCCAATGGTAATTGTAATCAACTTTCATCATTAGCAATTTTGACCCTCGAACCGAGTCAAAAGAGTAATTAATTTGAATTTCTTCAACAATTCATTGGTTGTCACCCAGTCTCTTGAGCCATAAACTGCTAAGCTTCGCCGTCCAACTTACATTTTCGTGAAGCTAACATTTTTCTCACGCATTGTTTCCGTAATTGCTCCCTGTGACGCAATACAGAGATATGCTTACTTAAGTCATATAACCCCCTATATACTGTTAGATATGTATAAACACAAATAACTGACACATGCAGGTCGTGAAAATATGTGAAGTGTTTCATATACATAATCACAGACCTACACCTGTTTCCATATTTTAGGCCTAACGTGTGGGCGCTGCAGTTTGACACCACAATTGTTGGCTTTTTTTTAAATTTTTATTTTATCTTACATTTATTTAGCAATTTTGTGAGAACGTGACAACTAAACATTTTTACATGCCTATGTCTGTAGACACAGGCATGCATACATAGGGGTGCTCAGGGTACCCCCCCCCCCCCCGCACCGCAACGCCGAAAGAGAAAGAGACAGACAGACAGACAGAGCAGGAAGAAAATGTTTGCTTATCAGAATGTTATTACGTGTGGCTTTTAATTAAACAAGGTAAATCTTAACTCGATGGTCCAGTTAAGTGAATAAACCATGTCAGAAATGTAAATCAGTGCTCCTTGTCAAATTAATCTTCTTTATCACAACCTTTACAAATCAAATTGGCAGGTCAGGAGAGCAACAAATGACAGACCGTATTCATGTACATATTTTGAGCGTTAAAATGCTATATTTATTACATATAGTTGAATCTGAACCACTACCTGTAATTGGGCGGCAGGGCTGAATAACAAAATAGTTCCTTAACAGCTTATGATCAAAGTGTATTTTGAAAATTCACGAGTAAACATATTTCATATTTGACAATAGAAATGCAACTTAACTTTTCATTTTCTTTTGATTTTGATTTTAGTTAGACTTCATGATAATTAAAAGCAAAAACTTTTTTGTTTATATTTAATGGTTCGTACATTTTTCACCATTCAATGCATAAAGCTGGGAATTATTATTATTATTATTATTATCATTATCATTATCATTATCATTATCATTATCATTATCATTATCATTATTATTATTATTATTATTATTATTATTATTTTGCTTTGGCCAAAAAAAAAATGAAAATGAAAAATTGATTGGCAGAAAACTGTCGAAATTTGAGTCTAGCGCCATGAGTGCCAAGAACATAAGCCATTGTCTCGATTCTTGAAGCCAATCGGTGGCATTTTTTAAGTTCCAAATGAATGTAGCTCGTTACTTGCTATACCTCATTTACACAGGAGAATATTTTGTATCGTGTACCTGAATTCATTCTCAAAATACTACCCTGAATGTGCTTCTAACATTTCGGGCCATTCCTTCTCAAATACCCTAGGAAACGGCAGTACTTTGGCATTGTTTGCGTGTTTTTGCCCCGATAGACATTTCTTCCTTGTTTTGTGTTGTTTACGAAAAAAAAAATATCCTTCCTCAACAGTTCCATATTTCGCCCATAAAGATGATGAAATGCAACGATCCAATGGTAAAAAATCTTTCCTTCCAAGACTTTGTGGAAGTAGCTACATTTGATCCATTTATTGAAAATCAAAGTTCTACAATTTGTACATATTTTTCACAGATTTGGGAGTGTTATATTACAGATTTATTAGCACCATTGCTTTTCAAAACCCATTTGGGTAGTATCTTTCGGGTAGGGAACATTGGCCTCCAAACATTTGCAATTATTTACAATGATCTACATGCTCTGTAACTAAATTACACGGGGATAGGGGTGTACCTTTTGCCTGTATTTTATCCTAATTTATATATTGAGTCACCATTTGGATACTTTCCCTAGATTTTGATTCAATAATTTTAAAATCTACAAAATCATAACAAACATGTCCAGGGTAAAAAAAACCCACTGAAATACAAATAAAACCTCACTGTATTTGCTAAAACATTTTTATTTAGAGCAATAGCAAACATTGCAATGAGGAATGGCAGCAAAGTGGAAAAACTCCCTCATATATTCACCTTTAAAAAATCATTTTGCAATCATTGATATGCACAAACATACATGACGATTATACATTCATTAATTTTCACATAAGTGTAGCACAATTGGTCTAACATTATCCTATATCTACAACAATCGGTATGTTTATATTTTTTAATGCAGACTTCGCAATGCAGTTTGAACAAAAACAATAAAAGGATAAAAAAACCTGTGCTTTTTCAATTAAAGTTATTTCTATCGTCAGTCTGAAACAAGAAAATGATTCAACATCAAATGTTATTAAGAACATGAGAAATCCAAAACGACCCCCTAAAAAGAGTGATCCAGCCCCGAAGCTGGCTGATATGGACATGGCCACAATTGGTTGTATGGTGTTGAGGGAGTTCAAGAACAAAAGGCTAGTGACTTTGGAGTCGCTGCATACGATATTAACGAGTGAACAGCATGGCTTCAATATTTCTGTTTCAACGTTTTGGAAATACCTGATACAAATAAGACTGAGGGGAAAGTATATTTAGAATCGACCTGACATTGTTTCAAGAAGATGTGTGGTCTATATAATTGAAAATACCTGAAGAACTCAACATATACCTGTGTCAGAATATTGGTACCCGTTGATTATTGGGGTAATGGAAACAAGAGGCCCATGGGCCTAGTGCTCTGCTGACAGTTGGACAAATTGAAATATGGGCAAACAGATACGCTCTGTCGCCATAGGTAACTACACTTAAAATGATATCATTAGCCTTAACTTTTCTGAACATAATGAAACAGCAGTCCTTACTAAAGTGCATTATGACCTTGTAATACAGGCCATGTTAACCTAGAGTATTCATTTAGAACAACAGTTTTAGTAAGCATAGATCGATTTTTGAAAATATACAATTTAGATTTTATGCCAGTATGTTTTCTTATATAACTAGGGCATGTCAAGCCTGCTATCCATGTACACAACACTATTCAACAGTGGACTTTTTCATTCTGATTCAAGCATCTATAAGCAGGTCTTTCCTCCACAGTCGACTGATATTTAGCTATCACACTTGTGTGTGTGTTGGTCTTTCTGTAGGTTATCAGCAATTTGTTACCTCTGGCTATGTAGACCTTGAGGTCTCAGAATGGCAGGTTTTTTCAGGAAACTGTTTCGAACATACGCAGTCTTGCATGTACCTCTGATGTAACAGCATGGAGGTGTCAATCACTATTACAAAAATAAAAAGTTTTTGTCGTCTTTGAACACTACAATTTCCATTGCAATCTCCAAGCATATGGATGGTGACTTATCCAGTGGTACATTTCAACATTTATATCATTGCCATTGGTAAAATATCCTGTTGTCCTGGAATTAATTTAAACAATACCTATTTCAAAACACTCAACAAATTTAACACAAATTATATTATAGATCTGTAAACATTGCGAAAAATGCAGTTGAATAAACATTTATTGCAATTTAAACTTGCCATCCAGCTGTCCAGCTGGATTGTCATTAGTCCAAGACATTTTTATCAATTTTTATGTTTCTCCTTTCCAGACCACCGAACAAAAGGGTCGGCGTGTCGTAACAAAAGGGAAAAAGGCAAAGGAAAAAAAGTTTGAAATAAATAACAAGAAAAATAATTGTCCATTTCTGGGGCTTCATGGGGACAGGGTTATTTTATGTGACAATGTTTTTGATCAGGCTTCTATAATATTAAATTCTGTGGTCTGTGATTGAAGCCTTTGTGGCATGATTGGAGATTTAAGTTTTGACAAAAATTTCTGTCCTAGTCATCCGAAGTCATGTTGCAGTTTTTAATATTTGTCTGATCATGAGGTGGGGGTGGCATGCGCACATGAGACTGATGACTGACAGGATGATGTGTGCATGCAACACCTCATTCCCACGCCATCATCAAAATTCCATCCTTGGCTTTAATCTACATCATAAATGATGATAAGCTAATAACCTTTTATATTTTTGTATTAAAGACATAAAGGCTCCAGCAAACAATAATACACTTGATTTAACGATTTTACGTTACGAATTATTTCAAGATGGGTTGCCCCAACTTTTAAACCGCATGTCATGTCTGGCTCATATTCAGATGTGGCAGCATGGGAAGAGGCACAACATCTGATCACCAATAGGCAGTGTGATAATTCACAACAGGATTGAGCCTCGATCATTACACCATGCCAGAGGTACCACAGAAAATTATTAATGTTGGCTCCGTGGAGGAATAACCAAGGGGTTTGTCAGGTTAAAGAAAATGAAATTTCCAACTTGACTATCATATAATCCACATTTAATTATGTGATTAAATTTTTGTGTAAAGGTTTTGTTACTACATGTTAGTCCCAGCGTAAGCTTACTTACGAGCCTCAGTCCATAAGTTGAGGCGAGTGTAGGACCAAGTTTACAAGGCATGATTCAGTCTCAGTTCTAACAACGGCAACTGCTGTCGAGTTTCAACTGACTAGATTTTTGCATGATGCCTCTTTTGACACCTGCCAATTTGCAACGAATCAGATTTCTGGGTTGGGGTCTCATTTGCTGCACTCAAACTTGCATTCACTAGGATGATGTCATAAGGGACCCGCAACCTACCTGAGCAGCCCCCGCCCCCTTCCCCGCATAATTAACATAGCGCTGCATATGAAAACATGGAGTTGATGCAAACGTCACACCAACCACCTGTTGGCACTAGATGGCGCGCTGGTAGAGTGCGAGATGCGTGCGGTATGAAAACCAGCCTTTCCCACTTCTTGAATTGTCGCATTTCAAAATCAACCGCTGCCTTTGCATGACATATCAATAAAATGCGGGAAGGTTAAATTTGCCGATTGGAATGGGTTTGTCTGTATCTATTCAGAATTATGGCAAGAAGATAGTTGATTATGTTGTAGGTTGGTGCCCGCATGGCGAGGAGGATCGTCGTAATAGCTATTGCCGTAGTTCTTGAATTATGCTTCAAAAAGCGTGTCCGCGGTGAACTCCGAAAAGACTATAGTCAGATTGGTTTCCGTACTTTTTGTACAGCACACAGGAACAAAACTGTGTCAGTAAGACAACAACAAAAAGAGTAACCGTTGGATACTGGGAACAACAGCGTACAATGTATGGTCAAATGTAGGCTCATCCATACGATTACCAGTTCATGCCAGAAAAAGTGTATATCACTTTGATTGAATGACATGGAGCTTATCAGTGGTCCAGGATGTGTACAGGCACATTTTTCTGTATCGATACAATCATTTGCTTATACATATCAGAATCTTTTACCAATGTGTTCATCGACAGTCAGAAATTTTCAATGTGGCATTGTTGCTAACCATCATGAAAGTAACGATATGAAGGATGCAAGTATAATAATGCATCTTATGTTAGTTTTCAAACTACAGCAGAAGATCCTTGATATGATGATGATGATGATGATGATGATGATGATGATGATGATGATGATGATGATGATGATGATGATGATGATGATGATGATGATGATGATGAAAAGTCTCTATTAAGAGGGAAAGTCATAATGATTTATTGTGACTAACCATTAACCAAATTGGACTGTTGGCCTAATCATATATAAACGTTTTAGCTTGGTGGGCCCACATGGCGTACAGAAAGCGTTTCTGCTTCCGTGACTTGTTTGGATGTAATGAACCAACATTTCACAAGACCAAGCAATTTTCTCATAACACTGCCACACATTACATATGCGGATGGGGGGGGGGGTGCCCCCTCCCCCTTGTTCAACATTATGCACGTGTTATGAGGATGGGTGTGAGAAATTTGATTGCTTTATAAAGACGCCCCCCTCCCCTTTGTTCACCATTCTTTATTCCCTTTAAATTTTAGATTTTGCACCAAACCGTGTATGCCTTACTGCTTAAAAACCAAAATGAATCACTTGCACCAAAAACAAAAATGAGAAATGGTAGGCCTGCCCCTATTTTGTGTTCCTGACATTTCAGTAGTCCCACCCCGGTCTTGTGATACTTATGAATCTGGAACATTTCAAAAACATTCTTCCTCCATTTTGCCTATGAGGCGGGGAACAAAGCCCACAGTACAACTTAGCCAGTGAAGAATTTATCGAATAGTTTCACAAACATTACCCATATTTATACATTTTAATTCAACAATGGGGGCAACGTAACATAAGCAAAGGGCACATATTCGAGGATTACCAAAAAGGAATTTACATCTTCCAATACATGTGTTAATAAGAAACTTTACTTCAGACTTGAAACAGGCATCACCGATAAAGCAACTTGTGGTTTTAAACTGGTTCTCTCGACATTTGAAATATTCTTTATTAGGAACAAACTTTAGGGAGGGTTTTGCTCCTTTTGTTCTTTGAAACCATGTGCGCCTACCCAGTTACAACCTGAAGTGTATCACTAACACCATACATAAAAAGAGCTTATTTTTTGTGTTCCTGTGTTATCATTCAGCTAAGCTGACAACAAAAAGAAGAAATTAAGCTACACCATTTGGGCAACTTCTATGAAACAGTTAATTACAAAAACGCAAAAGCTACACACGACAATGCAGAAAGATAAATGTTACACACAAACGTACAGATATATATATATATATATATATATATATATATATTTACATTTGTTATTTTTCTTAGCATTGAAAGAATAGGAACGGTAGTGTAGTTCATGAGGCAATGGTTACACTAGAGCATCTCGTGCAACCAACGTGCTGCGCAATAATATGCTCATGCTTGGCCTGGGACTATTTTCACTTCCCAATTGTTAGCGCCTCCGAAGCGTTTGATTCATAGGCCTAAGCATAATGGGAAGACGGTATCAGATGATCAAGAATTGCATATCTACTTGTCAAAACTTGCCTAAATGTTTTCTTTTACCGGTTTTGCAAGCTTTATTGAAATAAAAATGTTGTGTTATTCGGAACTATTTTTTCCTAGTTTTGTGTTCCAGGAGTTGCCTTGACAACTGATGGCTGATGTAGTAGCCCCGCCTACTTGGCTCCTCCCACTAGTAAACAAAAAGGCGATTTTTTGTAAATTAACAAGCTAAAAACGACTTTAAATCAACTATCAATGATAATACTTACTCTTATGTCAATAGAAATTGATGTTAAATGTAAATATAAGAATCAAACTTCCTCTCTAGTGTAATTATAGCTACCGCGCGTCATCAGAAATGCCTGTCACACAAACTGCAACCATGCACCCGTAATTACACTAGAAAGGAAGTTTAATTCTTAAATATACGAGACTGGAGCATAACCAAAGGAAACGAATTCGTGAGGACTCATCCATCCTGACGAGGTTTGAAGTAGAATATGCACATCAGACAAGAAAACTAACAAAATGCATGTACGCTTGTGTCTACAATTGAGCGTACATGTACTTACTAATTATTATATATTTTCAACATTTTATTATAATCATATGATGGAAGTAAATCCATGTAAATAATAAATGGTGGCGATTCAGGGAAGCTATATTTCCAACACTTTTTCAGAGAATCCAACTTCATGTTTCGAAGAAGTTGAAAATTTAATACAACACAAAACAGTTCTTAAAACTGAAAAACAGCTGTTGATGTGGGTAGCGATTACCATTTACCAATGAAAGCGCATTGATAAATCTTCCATAGCCATTGCACTACCTCTGCTGAATGGGACATAGTGGCATGGGCAGGGTACTGTGAACAAATACTACATTAAATAATTGTAAGTAAATCTATAAAAGGATTGGCTAAAACTAGCTTTGTTCAAGCAGAAGCAGCGGCATTAAATATGCACAGTGCCACAAGTCAATAAAGCGAGAGCTAGCAGTGTAGGCTTGCCACATTAATAGTCCTTTATAACACATTTTGTTTGCGTGACCTGAACACAGACTAACACTGGGCAATGTGAAAACAGCAAGTAATTCAACTTCATAGGCTACCCACCCTGAGCCCGACTTAACAGCATGACTTCAGTACCAGGCATCGCTGATGTATGTAAGCCACATCAGAGAAAAATTGTATATCATTGCTTTAAAGAAGTTGATGAAATACTCTTCATTGAGCCCTGTATCCAGGCCCTATTCAGCCAGTGCATGGCCTTCCTTATGAATATGGGCATCGAGCTTTTAGTCAGGATTACACTACATTCATGATGTGCATTTGTTATTGAAAACAAAGTAAATCCTCGTGTATGAAGCGCGTTTGGTCATGCTAGTGTAAAGAGAAAATCTTAACATTATGCGGGAAGAACACGAAAACTATGATACAAGCAGCATATAACCAAAATGTTAAATCAGTCTATTTGCTGGCATACAGATAGATATAGCTGATAGAAAATTGATAACCATGTTTCTGACTTAATGCAGACATGATCCTGGTCAATTACAGTAAGCAGGATTTAGTCGTATCCAGTTGGGTCAAAACAAATGCGTCATTTTGAAATCTCTTCATTTGAAATTTAGGGGCTAATATATGACATATTTGGAGTATGGAGTTGTGAACAAACTTTTGATTTTGATTTTTGTGCAGTGACCCCAGGATCTGCTGATAATGGTAATACGTGAGCAATAAATGTATTTCGCGTTAATATGGTTAATGCCGAAGTACAAAAAAGACATTCATCAGCCCCCACCACACCTCTTTCGCTATGGAAAATGTGGTCATAAGATTGTCAGGTCTAACACTTCTTGAGCTCCCTAGAATCATAAGTATTAATTAAGATACACGCTTTTTTCAGATGCACGATATCTAAAAATTAGACCCGTCTGCCTGATGAAATCTAGCGTGTCAGTGACGATCAGATTTCTTCAAATTAAAAATAAATGAGTGACTTTGGTTGCAATCCTTACTTTTTCTGAACTTAATCCTACATTATACAGAGTGAGTAGCCATTTATCCCACATTACATGCAGGGCGCCAAAGAGCATCGCTACGCCCTGTATGTACTGGTACGAACTGTATATACTGGTACGTAATGTAGACAATAGTAAGAATTATAGCATACCCTAGGTTGTAACACTTTATGTTTTGCTTCTAATGTTCTTGAACTAGGAAAACTACAATCTAAACCTTTGAAAGCTGTGTAAAATGAGCAATGTATAGACTATGAGAATCTTTGATCAAGCAAATCTTCAGAAAATACACTCTCCTATATTTCCAACTGGGGACTGAAGTTTATTCGTACACACAAATAATTATACACAACTAACATGTTCAAACTAGAGAGTCTTAATTGCTGGCGAAAATGTTTTAACACATTGTTTTATCCTCCGAGTAATTCTGGTCGCAAAAAGGAGAAATTAGGAGTGTAAAAGTGGGAATATGTCAAAATTCCTGCTCACCATGATCCTCAGCAACACAGAAACTACTTTACAAGAAGTACCTATAAAGTAGAGTACAAGGAGACGAATAGTTATTTCCCATAGAAGTTTATGTGGTGGCTCGCAGTTTGCCAGAATTGGAGCTTGATACTATAAACGTCCTTTGAAGAATTCAACATGTGTGAATAAAATTGCTAGCTAGATTTGGCTTTGAATAAGAGTGTCTGTAAGTGTTGAATGCGATGTGTACAGCATATCATACAATAAAAAAATCACCTGACTGAAATTGACATGATTGCATATTGCTGTAATTTCAAACCTTTTGCTATACACAGCTGTATACCAATGATAATTAAAGCCTATTGACCTGATCGCAAGTACATATGAGTATACTGTATTGCCCTTGCCTTTATTTGTTTTTTTTTTTTTTTCACAATCTACATGTATGTAACAAGTTAAGTGACAAATGAATCTCAACGGTGTAAACAGGAACACCAAAAAAACCTGCAGAATGCAAATACCAGAAGGTGAGACGTGCAATCCCTAAGCCACGGAAGTTTAAGTATATACTTTATGTGCTGCTACTGCGATCAATCAGCTGTTAGCACGAATTTATTGGTTTAACCATAGATTATACTAAACAGAAACACGTGCCAATCTTTCGACGTAAAAGCAATTTATTTTGCAAATAAAATCATCTGCGAGAAAGATACATGTGTACCATATGCACAGCTCTTGTACCTTAGGTCCATATGTCATCTAAATTAGACAGTATCATTACCATATCCAAACCGTAGTCCTAACGAAACAAATCCAAGTCAATTCCGACCAAAGGCAATGTTCCTTGGTACGTATAGCTGAAACATATAAATTTATAGTTCGTATTAACCTAAAAGAGACCAAAATGTAAGTGCAAAGGTCCATAGGGGGAAAAAACCTTATCTAGTTTTCACATGACAGAATGCAAAAAGTTTTGTTTGAAATTATAGGCCTATTTCAGTAAATTGGCTTGAACAGTTGCATCATTCATGCACATACAGGACCATACAATATTTGAAAAGGGGCGAAAATTTGCAGCACATCAAAGAATTTGTAAGCAGAGGTTCTTA
This sequence comes from Hermodice carunculata, assembly GCA_964020975.1. Taxonomy (NCBI): domain Eukaryota; kingdom Metazoa; phylum Annelida; class Polychaeta; order Eunicida; family Amphinomidae; genus Hermodice; species Hermodice carunculata. Next base: position 54,100,759 of record OZ026616.1, on the reverse strand, counting down.
ACTTGTTGAAAATGTCATTAAAATTCAGTATTTAAAAAGGTACTACTTGCAACCATCATCTTAACAATGACCATCATCCATATAAGGCCACAAAGCGACACCAACACCAACACCAACATCAATCCGTCAGAAAAGCCCTCTAGGCCTAAAATGACCATCAATAAGAATCTAAACAACATGATTATATAATTCGATGTGTTTTAGGCATGTAGTTAAAGACATGATGTTGTTTTAAAGGAGATAAACTAAGAGTATTTCAAAAAGGAAAGTGTTTGAATTTCCAAATATAGTAAGTAGATTGGTTCAAATGTTAAACATCAGCCAGAAGCAAGTGACATTAGGCCTCAAATCATTAAAACGTAGTCAAAAATGCATTACAATAGTCAAAATTTGTAAGGATAACAGTCACATTTCAAGTTGGTTTCCAGATGTATTTTTGAAAGGACATTTAAATGTTCAAACCAGCATAAAATCCCACAAATCATCTAATAAGTCAATTATTAGGGTAATAATTTAGAATTCCAAAAAATGTAGTATGCCATTGTAAGTCCTGTGTAAGTCAGTCAAGCATAATGTACACCTAACTGGTGGTTCTATAAAGTTCAAAAGGTCAAATTGTAAAGCAGTCCTAATTATTGTAAAATTCTACTACCTTCATCAGAGAAAGAATTCGGTTTTATGGAGAGAGAGAAAGAGAGAGAGGGAGGGAGGGAGGGATCATTTGAAATACCTAAAGGTAACTGTAAGTATAACTGTTTTCCTGTAACAGTTTTAAATTTTTTCATTTATAATCAGACGTAGCAAGCTCATTCTTAAGGTGTGACTACTGTGTAGCTCCCATGTTACCACGATCATCAAACATGGAGGTGGCCACTGGTGAAATTTCTGTTGCCAACATAGACTCAATTGAAGGGGATCCATCCAGCTGGCTTGCCTGCAGCCGGAGTGCTCAGGCATAAAAGACACCTGAATCTATTATCTTTTGACCATCAACATTGGGAGACTTGCGATTGGCAGTCATAGGCACAGCTACAGCCTTCAATGGCTTGCAGAATCCATCTGGCCACATTGCGTCAAATTCAGCTTGCTGCTTAATTCCCAATTCGAGGGCATTGTCAATGTTCACCTATTTGTTTACAATGGTCTCTCTTGTCACTGTGTTAATAAGTAAGTCTGGAGGATGCACATCGGGTTTAAGAGGGTCACTACAGATGGCCAGCTTTTGTTGAAGAGTGGACCGATCCTGCATGTCAGCCTTGATATGTGCCGGTGCCTCCTCTTTGTGACTTGTTTGATTCTCACTGATGTTCTCTCTCATGGCATCAAGTCCTCCTATGAGAAAAGGTTAAACATGGTATGAGCTTAGTAAATGCTACAATCAGGTATCCACATAAACTTGTACAGAAGCAATAAGATAATGCATATACATAAAATGGAACATGTAGCAAAACAGACGGGAAAATATGGATCGTGTTTACAATTTTACCATATTATACATTTCAATTGAATCTTTTTGTGTAGGACTTTTTAATTTACACATATTTTGACAACGTTTATGTATTACAAACAATTAAATAATTAATTGAATGCTTAAATGAAATGCAATCAAATTTACTTTTTAAAGTTATTTTAAATTCATTTTATATTTTAGAACATATACAACTTTACAGTTTTAGAGAGATTTACATGCATGTTTAATCTATGCATTTTAAAAATAACAAAAATGCATTTTTATGCTTCACATAAATAACCCTTGTTTGCCCCTGGAACAAACCTTATGTTATCGAGGTGCAGTCATGAAACGAGTTAGCAAAGGTCCTGATTGTCTCTGGCTTATTAGTGGGACAAATAATAGCATTTGGTCCATGGCCCCTTTTCATCCAGGTAGTCTCTATGTGCATACCTGACCTACAGTAAATCAGAATAAAAGGAGTTTTAAGATTGTAAACTTGCACAAGAAATAAGGGAATATGATAAATATTCTAAATTTAACTCATCTGGAATGTTTGTAAAGTGGTGGTTACCAAATGCAATTCCATATGCCAGCCTTCAGGTGAATGGTGTGCTCTCCTTTCTCGAGGTGAAGCCAAACTTCATCAGGCAAGGACTCCATCTGCTTTAGATAGTGGACACCATACCTTGCATGGTTAATATGGCCTGCACTGAAGAAATATGGGAGTGCTTCTTCCACTGCCTTGAGATGTTCTGGACGACATCTTCACGCTTTGCATGCACAAACTTCAACATTATAAGTGTGGGGCCAATCATAGTGTTGATCCATAGTTTTGATATGCAACTTCTTCACACAGATGGTCCAGATGGGTTCGGAGATCCTCCATAGAGAGGATTGCATTTTTTTGTAGTGTTTTACGTAGTAGCTCTTCTGCCAGCATTCTCAATGCCGGTAGATTTTGGAGAAACGTTTTCCCAGACAACATCTTTGTAACCCCAGAGAATGCAGACTCCAGCACCTCAACTAAGCCACTGTCAGCTGCATTTACACCCACAGTTCCAATGAAACTCATCAAAAAGTGCATCCCCCAAAGACGAGGGATGAATGGATTGAACTGTTTGGGATCACTCCACATTTTCTGGCACACAACCTTGTACAGTTGCTGATCATCAGTATATACCACCCAGTGTTGTCCTCTGGTATTTGGTTGCCTCGTTGCCTTCATCATAGATGTCAGGATAGTGGAAGGATCACAGGGTTTTGCATCAATTAATGGAAGATAGTTAATGTGAGTCTTTGGTCGGGGTGTTAGTCCCTGCTGATGGGTTGCACAAGTGTTGAATCCACTGAATTCAGGTATCTCATCCTCATTATTGGTAATATGCTGACAAAATGTATAAAATGCCTTAGGTATTATTATATCAAGTTCTATCATTACTATGTAGTGATATTTTAACACAAACTTATAGTTAAGAATTGGCTGGCACAAATTCTATGAGCTCACCTTAAGGAAGTGTAAATCCATGTCTGCTGCTCATTTGTAAGACACTCTTTGCTTGTCACAAAATGCATCAGGCAAGTTAGATGCAGGAAATGTAGGTGATAAAGGGTTGACTTCCCCTGTGAAAGGTATTAGTTATTCCTCCTCTTTGTCGAAATGGACTGGCTTTAACACTGCTTGTTTTGAGATACGATGGAAAGATCCAGATTTTGTGGTCTCCAGTTCTCAGGGAGGCACTCTATCATGGCAAGTGCATGGGTGGATACCTTGCCATTTGGACTTGTCAGCATCAAAATTTTCAGAAATGTGTTGAACAAGACCAGTACCTCTAACTGGGGCTGTCTCCTCTTCGCTCAGTTTAGTGTATCTTGCCACTATAGAGGACTTTTTATATCTTTGTAGTTCTTCATAAGAGCAAATGACCTTATAATCACACAAATGTTTGATGATCTTCTTTTGGTGGATCAGTCTAGCAAGAGCAGTTTGAAGAGGAGTTGTATGATTGCCCAGCACCCTAGGTACCATATTTCCAATGAGAAGTGATGGCAAAGAGGCAGCATCAAGTGAAGGAGACAGCTTCTGGAGTAGGGTCTGGAGTGTGTGGGAAACAGACTCAGAGGCAATGGACTTTGAAATTGTTTGCTGGTAAAAGTCCTTGTCATATTCAATGTTCAGTACCTCTGCCTTGTTGTTTTTGACAACTGTATCAACAGCAACGTCAATGTCATCCTCATCTTTTTCATCGACTGTTACTTTCAGGGTTGCTACTGCCTTGTCTCGAAACATTATGACTTTGCGATACCCTTGAGCATAAAGTATAACGAGGTCATTGATGTTTTCAGGTAACATCCTCAACAAATCAGCCCACTTGATTGACCTGCCTATTATTTCTGTGAAGCGCTCTTGTAGTGGAACTGAACTCCGTATTTTTGGGTGCGATCAGCTTGCATTTCTGCAATAAACTGTCTAAAGCCTCATTGGTGGGGGGTCTCACTAATGTCATTTTGTGTTGACATACCCTCACATGGGGCACACCGATGTCTGAAAAAACCTGCTTCTACAGTGCTTTTGGTACCTTGCATCAGCTGCATGCAAGTCACTAGGGCCACCAATGACATGCACCCCCACTGACTCTGCTCACTTCTGGCTTGGCACTGTTGCAGGATTTTTTCCTTAACCCTCAATGGGTGGCCCCTGTCTTCTAGTTCATTTGTAGTTACTGCTTTTACCAGGAAGGCTGGCATCCACCTATTGGGATTTTTTTTTTTTTTTTTTGGTCTTTTTCTATCATACAGCATTCACCACAATAAATACAATGCTCTTTGAAATTGAAGGTAGAAACATCAGATTGCCTCATACCCTTAATCCTGGGTTGGTCCACTGGCAGTGATTTGAAACCAGATGGTGCACATGTCAGATATGTTGAACTACAGTGTTTGTGATAATACACCTGCAGATGCTCATTTAAGTCCAGATGTTCCTGCAAATTTTCATGCAAATTGTCGCCATAATGGACACCGGCTTGTATAATATTGTCCAACGCAGCACCATCATGTTTTCTTTGAGAAAGCTTCTGCTTGGCAGGACATTTGCCAAGCACAGATTTGAAGATACACCCTTGTGCCATTAGTAAACTACTGCAAGTTCTACAGGCTGCTGCCACGTCTACAGGCTACTGCTACACTTACAGGCTACTTCTACTGCTTCTTGAATCTACACCTGAAATGGAAGTAAATGAAAATAAGTTTACATATTAAAAGTCACAGAAAGTTCCCCATATTTCTTGAAAAGAAATACCCTTGACCTTGCATAATGACCTTGACATTGACCTTTGATGACCTAAAAATGTCTAAGTCGAGTTAGGCATCATCCCAAACTTGTATTATGGCCAAAACGTTACCAAATTTTGCATTTGGCAAGGCACAGTCCTAAATAGGAAACCCCTGCATGGTGATCAGTTTTTAGAATATTCCAGGCACACTTGTAACATTAAGTTAAAATTCATATTTTGCCCCTCAATCACAAAAACAAATTACGATTTTGCATTGGTGTTCATGCTTAGAATATATTTGCTACCCATACATGCAAGGTAACCAGCTGACAAAACATGAGCGCCAGAGGCTTAATGAACATAAAAAACAAATAGCAGCCAAAACTGCACCTATCAATGATGTGATAAAATACTGTAGTTTTAGAAATTGTTGGGCGTGTTTTATTTCACTCAAGTTCAATTTTTCTCAAATTACAGAATATTCGCGCATTTTAATTTTGCGCAATCCTACGCCATACAATGAAGTGAAATACAATGCAACTTATTTTCGCGTATTTTAATTTCGCGCTTTGAGTGGTAGCCCAAGAAAATTTCTAGAACTATAGTCTCACAGTAACAGTGAAACGTGTCTCAGCAACACAATATAGAAATGCATGTATATAAGAGCATTCATTTGGCCGTGGCAATCTGGCAACATCAAATGGATCATACAAAAATTACAGAGATAAGATAACAAAATCATGAAATATTCCACCATTCAGTTACCTAAAAGTGCTACAATTGCCTGGCCAGTGTCTTTAAAATTGTCTTTAGCTTGGCTAGCCAGTTTGAAAACCTGGTGCCACCCTAGAGCTGGAGTACTGTTGTGGTGGTTGTTGCCATGGTAGACAAAGGATAGTGTCAAACTGTAAAAGCCACTGGCCTTTTTGTAATGTTTAATAATTAAATGATGGCTGCCTGGGATTGCTCTGGCTATGCAGCAGGCAAGTAGGGATAGCTGCACAGGCAGGTGAGCTGGTGAGGTCGAAAACTTGGCACAGGCCAGAGGTGGGACCAGAACGGCCAGCAGCAATCTTACCAAACAGGTAATAACTTCATACAAGTTTGTGTTTGGCCATCCTCTCACACAATGCCTATTCAGGTCTTGTGTGGCAATCACTCGTGTACACTTATGCAATGATGACACTTTGATGACACTTAGTCAGTAGTGTATTTTGTTGTGTTGCCCCTGGTTATGTGATCAAACTGTCAGATGTAGCGTTAGGTAACTTTTGTGTTCAGGATAACAGCCTAGGGAGCCTTGCTTCCTCAGTAAGAAAAGAACAACTGGTTAGAGTTTTGCATTATGCAGCCGCAACTGAATTCATTGATTTGTGCTGAATTGTACAGATGTACACTCGACATTTTAATGGTTTAATTGCGGCAATTTAGTCGTGAACCAAAACCCAAGGAATGCAGTTAGTAATTTGTGGAAGTAAAATTGAAGTTGTAAAATTGGAAAAATCTCATTTGTAGCCCAAAATTAAGAAGCTAACAAAACAAGTTAATTTGTCCTGGAATGTGAAGCAGATCCAGGGTGCACTTTGACCACATATCCAGGTGTACGCCTTGCGGGGAAACTATTTGTTGTGCGTAGATACCTGTACATCTTACGCAGGCTAATAAACACACAATAAGCGTTTATGTAAGGTGTTTAAAGATTTCAGAGAGATCAACCAATGGGTGACGAGGTCAGTGTGGACAGAAACATTTATGTATACGATGTACAAGCAATAAAGTAAGTTTTTGGTCTTCTTCTCTCAACTTGAGTGGATGTGTGGTTTCTTCCTGCTGTCCAGAAGGCAATGCGGCCTGGGGCAGGATGCACAGCCAAGTCAGACTGGCTGGTCCTCATCGCGGACATGAACGAGTAATCTTCTGTCGCATGTACAGGCAGCGTTTCCACAAACAAGCCCTAGAAAAGGGAACCAACTTTTTCTAGTTAAGTTGGCCCATGCACAACCAACTTTTTGATTGGCAAGCTTGCCAGGATTTTCTTCTTTATATTTTTTTTTTTTTGTGACGGACCAGCGCTAAACTGATGGCTTCCAAGAAGGAAGACACACCTGCCCCCAGAGTGGACTGGGACGAAGCCTGCAAGGATTGGAAACCACACACTGACTATTCAAGTCTACGGTTGGTACCTGCAGGGGACCATGACGGGATCAAACCCAAAGACTCATTCACAAAACTTGTGTGGGCAAATTATCGTGACGACTTGAAGACCTTAGAAGATGAGATTGATGAGTGGGAGACCAACAAACTGTAAGTCGACCACTGTCCGTATAATTATTGATGGCCGCATATAGGTGCTCCCAGTGCGAGTATAATTATTGTAGTGAAGGGGACCTCGTCAGATACTTGAGGAAAGAGCACTGTGGAGTGTTCCGAATCTACTGATTGGAGTGTGGGCGGTGCACCCTACGGTTGGAACAAGCCAGCACGAGCGGCAACCACGGTTGGGCCACATACTTGATGCGACAGCATTTGGTGTGGGCCAACCACGAGGGCACCCGGTGCTATGACGTGCGTCCTGTGCTGGTGAGAGTCACGAGGACACGGGCCCCATCCCAGAGATGGCAGGTCTTTTATTTGTGGTGAGTGGCCACCAATGTAGAGATATATTTTAGACTTCTTGGGATTGATTATTGTTTAAAAATTGAGCTATGGACACCATGGAGCAGCACAATCCCGCCTCACAGTTGGTGGGCATGCTCAATGAAATTAAGGATGTAGAGAGCTCGTTCCACGCAGACCAGCGGGCTCAGTGGCAGATGCAGAGGGGGAAGGACCTGCTGAATAACTTGTGCAGGGGCTTCACTATCTGTGACGGCGAAGTTGGGGTGCAGACCCGCAACTATTTATACGAAGTAGATCTACTGGTCCCGGTGGTAGAAAATGACAACCGGGTGATTATCAGTATCGTCAGTCAGACCACGAGCTGCCCACTGAGGAGGGAGGTACTGCGGTACCTGAACTCCCAGGCAGAGGAGCGAACTCAGGTGCCATGGGCCCGCCTTAAGTCTAACATCGAGCGCACTTTCCTGTCGGCAGATGAGGAGGAGAGGCTGCGCCTGGTGGTAGAGAACCAGTGACAAGCAGATGGGGAGACCCTGGCTTCCTACAACCGCCGGTTCCGAGAGGCTGCCCAGCGAGCCTACCCAGGGAGCAGATCGGTGGATGCCGAAAGGACTCTGCTCCGCCAATATGTTAAGGGTCTGTGGTCCTCGGAAGTCGCGAAGAAGGTCAGTTTGGAACTGACGGAGCAGACCCTGGAGGCTGCACTGAGGTTCGTGGAGCAGATAGAGGCCGGGTTGGAGCGGTATACCGTGCTACGGCGCGAGGAGGAGCCAATGGACACCTCATCAGTTGCCCCCGCCCCGTCGGACGAGCTGATGAAGGCCCTGCAGCAGCTTCAGAAGGGTCCGGACCGGATGGCCAGTCGATTGACACGGCTGGAGAAGGCGGGTGAGCCCCAGGTGGAGCCACGTCCCCAGCGTCATCAGGGCCAGCGCAACCCCCAGGCCAACAGTCCTCAACAGAGCAACCAGGGCAGTGGTGTGTCCTGCTTTAACTGTGGGGGGAACCACTACAAGTCAGGTTGTCCTCACCTTCCCCGGAGGCCGAGGACTCGTGGTACAGGCACTATCCCGCCGTTGACGCAGGGCCAGGGAAACTAGAGGGCGCGGGAGTTAAGGCTGCCGGTTCCAGGTTGGGTGTGTCGGTCAACGTTGATAATGTGAGTATAGAGTGTTTGATCGACACTGGAGCCTGCGCTTCTCTACTGCATACCTCTGTTTTTAAAAGACTTTGCCAGGTAACTGGGAGGTCGAGGCTCTTGCAGCCAACGCCTCCCATTTTTAATGTTTCAGGTAAGGCCATACCTGTGTACGGCCGTACCAAGGTGGATTTTCAGGAATTGGGTCCCCTACCTGTAATAGTGGTAGGCGATATTCTCCATGAATGTATTCTAGGGGATGATGCCTTAACCACCGCCAAGGCAGTGGTGGATTACCAGAAGAATATATTGCGTTGGAAGGGTAAGTCTCTCCCAGTGCATGCATATAAAGTTAGTAATCGTTTCTGGAATTTGACTGCTGCAGTGGACTCGGCAGGAACTGCCATGCCCACTAGCGCTTGTGGTATGTCCGTCCCCCCCAAATACTTGGAGGTAGTGGAGAAATACAGTGATGTATTCTATACAGATGGCAAACCTTTCGGCCAATGCCCCCTTACGGTGATAGAGATTAATACTGGAGATCACCCCCCCCATTCGGCAACGTCCTTATCACACTCCCCTTGCCAAACGCAAGATAGTGGATGAGTGCATTGACCAAATGTTAAAGGACGGGGTGATTTACCCCAGTAATTCCCCTTGGGCGTCACCCGTGTGTCTGGTTCCTAAGAAGGATGGGACCATCCGGTTCTGCGTAGATTATCGAGCATTCAATGAGATCACTGTCAAGGATCGATACCCCTTGCCACTAATCCAGGATATCTTCGATCAGCTGGGAGGAAAGTCAGTCTTCAGCATTTTCGATTTAAAGTCCACGTACAACCAATTGCGCGTGGCGGAAAGGGATCAGGACAAGACAGCCTTTGTATGTCATCTAGGGCTGTTCAATTATGCAGTGGGATCTTTTGGGTTGGCCAATTTGCCCTCCATTTTCCAGCGTACCATGGAAATGGCGCTCTCGGACCTGCTGGGTACGTGCGTCCATGTGTTTATCGATGATCTTGTGATAGCTTCAGGGTCACCCGAGGAGCACAAGCTCGACCTGGAGGCTGTGTTTTCACGTCTTCGTGCTGCTAAGCTGCAGCTGAAGCCGTCCAAGTGCCATTTCGGGAGGTCGGAAATCAAGTTGTTAGGGTACACGGTCACACCCGAAGGCTTTTATAGTGATCCCGATAAAGTCCGCGCAATTGTGGAAATGCCACCCCCCGCCACTTTGAAACAAGTAAGGTCTTTTGTGGGGATGGTCAATTATTATTCCAAAACTATTCCTGGATATGCCCAGGAAGCCGCTAATTAAGCTGACCCGTAAGAACCAGCCGTTTGTCTGGGGTGATGAGCAGGCAATGGCATTTCAAAACCTCAAAACGCTTTTAATGTCGCCCGAAGTCATGGCGTACCCTCGGACAGACCGTGAGTACAAACTGTACACGGATGCTTCCGACACTTGTGTTGGTGGTATCTTAGTGCAGGAGGATGATTGCGGCGTTGAGCGGGTTATACAGTATATATCTCACCAGCTTTCCACCACTCAATGGCGGTGGTCCACCATTGAGAAGGAAGCATACGCGGTGGTGTACTGTATAGACAAGCTCAGGGCATACCTGTATGGTGCAGAATTCACGGTCTTTACGGATCATAAACCCCTTTGCTTCCTATTTACTAAGGAGATGCGAAATACCAAAATTCAGCGCTGGGGGGTATTTTTGGCAGAATTTGGGGCTAAGATCCGCTATATCGAGGTTATCCGGAACGTCCGAGCAGATCTCATGTCCAGATTACCACCCCCCCCCCCCTTGCGGCGGCGGTGATTGACACGGCGGAGTGAGTCGATCCCGAGGCCATGAGTGGTGCAGATGTGCTAGATAGGATCCCACTTGAGGCAGATCACCTCCAAGCTGACGAGATAAGGGATGCTCAAATAACTGAGTTTGAGTCCCTTTTCACGGAAGCTCAAGGTACCGATTCAGATTACAAGGTGCATGACCGATTATTGTACTCCATCCGGAGGCCTACTATGGCTTCCCCATGGTACCCTCGGCTAGTTCTACCCGAGGCCTTTCGCCACCAAGTAATTGATCGGTGCCACAAGGAGGATGGGCATATGGCGTTAATGAAAACCCTGGGCAGGGTACGAGAGGCTTACGTGTGGCCTTGCATGCGACAGCACATAAGGGACCGGCTCAAACAATGCCCGCCCTGTGTGGCTAACCAGAGGCACACGGAAAGGGTGCCTATGAGGGAGATGCCCCTCCCTGCATACTGCATGCAGGTGGTGGGTATGGACCTCATACGACCATTGGTACCTAGTGCGCAGGGAAACATGTATGTCATGAGCATAGTGGACCACTTATCGGGTTGGGCCGAGGCATTGCCCATACCAAATAAGTCTTCCACGGCTGTGGAAGAAGCTCTGGCACAAGAGTTTGTTCCCCGTCATGGTGTACCTGAGGTGATCATCACCGACAGAGGTTTGGAATTTAGTTCAGGACATTTTTGAAAGTATTTGGCAGGGTTAGGCGTGCAACATCGTCAGTGGACGCCCTACCATCCGGAGACCAAAGGGAAAGTGGAGCGTCTGAATAGGATGTTGAAAGGAGATTATCACAAAGTTGGTAAATAACAAGGCTGCGGAGTGGCAAAACCAACTCGCTAACGCGTTGTATGCTTACAGAAATAGCATTAACGAGAGCACTGGTTTTATCCCCTCTTATCTCATGTATAGGAGGCGTGGGCGCCTTCCCCTCACAAAGTGCCTAGGGACGTCTACTGGGCTAGAAAGCTTGGGCGGGCGCTTGAGTGACCTCTCGGAGGCACTCACGGCGGCCCGACAACACTTAGCCGACTCCCGCAAGTACAGCCGTGAGCGGTTCAATAGGCATGCCACCACCAGTGAGCTTAAACCGGGGGACACTGTAGTCTTAAAAGCCAACGAAAAGATGACCTTCACGAGTGGATGGGACCCACAGTATGAAGTGATGAGGACTAGGGGACCAGTTTGCTGGATCAGACAGCAGCAAACTGGTAAGACTCACACTGTCAACAGGAGTAAGTTGCTCCTGGTGGACCCCAACCTGGCATGGGATGATTTCATACGCGGCCACGCCGGAACGCCCGCCAAGGCACAGAAATGTCTTTATGTGTGCCTGGGCTTAGACGGCCGGTGCCGAGTGGCAGCTCATGCCCTGGCCCCAGTTCGGCTTAGGAAGTGCATGTCGATTCGGACACAGAACCCCCTGTCTCCGAGTCCATGGATGAGGGCACTCGCGGCTCTAACGAAGCCTTAACAGGCCGAGCTGCTAGCCCAGTAATGGTGTGCCGAGGAGTGCAGTCAGGTGTGACTGAGCCGCCATCTTATGCTGATGGTTCACCATCTGCGCCTCCGGCGGTAACCAATCAGCGGGAAGCTTTGACTTCCAGCGCGACTGCGCATGAACGAGCTGGAGGTGGCGTGACAACGGTTCCAACACCGGCAGTCACTCATAGGTACTTCACGCGATCGCGAGGTTTGCCTATGGATGTGGATGAGCCGCGTGCTAACAGTCCTTCACCGCTGTCACCACCACCACCTTCACGTGCAGTCAAGAGACCAGCACCAGCATGTCCACCCCCAGCAGAGGAGCAAAAACGCCAGAGGTTAGCAGCTATAGAGCTGGCATCCTCTGTCTGCTCTTCAGCCAAGCGATGTTAGGCAATGTGTTAGCGTCAGTCAAGCCTCTGTAGGATGGCCTTCTTCTCACCAAGCAGATCGGCTCCAAGTTCAGTCAGCAGAATGGACTGTTTTGGTGGGGATAGACCCACCAGTGTTAGATCCGTCAGTTTTGCGAAATATTAATTTGGTTCTCGACCAAGTTACAAAAGCCACTGCACGAAAAGTCATCTCTGGTGTGCAGAGTAAAGCATGGCTGGGCCGATTGCAGTTTTTAAAAGAATATCTGTCAGGGGCGGATGTGACCCCTATTCCAGCACCACCAGCACGGCACAGAGGTACCAGTGGATTGTTCGACTTTTTCGGACAGATTGGCTCTACACTTTTTGGTTTAGCCACAGACGACTCTGTGGATGAGTGTCGCCGTGCCATCATAGAGACCAGGCAGTACCAGCGCACTATGGTGCACCAGGTAAATCAACTTACCACTGTTTTGAATAGGACCCATAGTGCTGTGACCTGGAATAGAAGACAAGTCACCCAAGTGACCACCTTCATTTCTAATTATTTAATTCCAAAATTGATTCGTGCTTTGTCCAAGCTGAACGTAACCATTAACCCTTAAAGGGTCAGGTTATTTTTTGTACCAGTAAAAAGAAAGGTAACAATTTTCATTGAACACAGTGCAGTAGGAACAGTTTTCTTTGTAGCATACCAAAAGTATATATCATTGTGATACATGGAATGCCAAGTTTCATTATGTGCAGTAAATTGCTAAAAGTCACATGACTGGTTGCCATGGCAACCACTTAAATCGCTGATAAATAGCAAAAAATCATTTAAAATCTGCTAAATAAGAGAACAAAGTATCTCCTCATTTTATGTGAAGCACCCTTTACTCCACATATGCATGGTATTTGGATAACTAGAGGAATAAACTTTCAGTAAGCTTTGAAAATAAAACATAGATCATATGACCTGTTTCCATAGCAACTGTTAAAATATTGCTTGTACTCGGCTAAAAACCGGAAAAACTGCATTTTTACACAAATCTGCAGAACCGGTAACAGGCAGTTACTTTGCATAACAAAATAAGTCACCATAACTATTCATAGATTATATTCCAGGTTCAATATTATGTAAGAAAATGACTGAAATAAAACAACACTGCAGTATTTTAATGGAAAATTTGTGGTCCCCCCCCCCCCCATTTTAATATGTTTCCATGGAAACAAAGCTTGATTGGATCCACAATCATGTGTTCCAGGCCTTGGTATACTGATATGTAGTTTGCAAATGTGGAGGACACCATGCATGTATACAGTGTACATGCAATTATAGTCATCAATTCCAGTGCAAAAGGCAAAGTAGGCCCTCCCTATTGGCTGCCTATCACAGTCTTTGAGACTTACAACAATATTTATCATGTATCTGCACCCATGCTCCTCTCCGCTCCCTGCCCCCCCCCCCCGTGTAAATTGAGTGCATGCAGAGAAACAGTTTAGGTTTGAATACAAGGTTCCATAATTGAGCCAAGGCAAAAGGTCTTGTCATAAAGTTTATTGATAAACACAGGTTTGACAGGGAAACATATTAGGGGATACTTTGGAAGAGCAGGCATTGCATAACTCAGTGATTGAGTGAATGATCGGCTGCAACGAATGACTCTGACTGGTTGTGCCAGTGGGAGCCACAGCGGAACCACATGGTCCGTTGATACGCTTGAATTCTGTGGGCTCCAGCCTCATTATAAATAAAATACTTACATCCTCACACCCAACATCGACTTCACTGTCCCCTCCTCTACATAATCCCTCCCTGCCCACTCCTGACTAAGTTTAATAGCCTGGGCACTTTTTATAATTGACAGACACCTGCAGCTGAACTGGTGCTTGATGCTGCCCTCTCCGTGACGTCACGCACCTCAAGGGAATCACCGGGGAAACCCCTTAATGACAAGCAGAGACGCTAGAGGGAGTGGTATACATAAATAGATCGATGTGGTTCTTGCGGGAAACACAACAGGTGTCTGTGTACAGTTTGGTGATGATTTATGAGTTGTTTACACAAGTAAGGCTAAGCTAGTGTGAGCCCAGCATAAAATCACGTGGATTACTGGTCGTTAACGACCGGTCTGACCGTTTAAGGGTTAATAGACTGTACCGGTTGGAGCGGGCATTTTATTTAGAGAGAATTGTAGCTACCTTGGAGCCAGCTACAGTTTCATATGTACGTCTGTTTCACACTTATGCCCGTCAGAAGGCTTCCCTAGAGATGGGGCGATTGACTGAAGACATTTTGAGTGTGTCGCAATTACGCGATGTTCTCCGACAGGCGACCACTACGACTACTTACCCCGTGGATCCCATTCAGTGGTATTATGAACACTCCCATATTTATCCAGTATGGGGCAGGGACACTCTGATCTACCGGGTCAAGTTGCCGTTGGTTGATGGTTGCAGGTATAACTGTTATAACTTGGCTACGTGGCCCGTTCCGTATGCGGCGCGGGGCTACTCCATTAAGATTATGGTGGACCATGCTGACGTCAGTATCAGCACAGTAGATGGGGATATTTTCCATCCTACTGGGTGCATGGGATGGAATCCCATGGTGTGTCGCACTGGCCCCCGTTTCAGTGCTCACCGGTGGGGCTGCCCCCGGACATTGATAGCGGGTAATGTGCAGTACAGCAGGAATAGTCAAGTTGTTATCCATAAGCAGGGTAACCACACGCAGGTTACGTAAAAATAGCTTATGGTGAATATGTTGTAGTTACCTGGGGGGAGACCTTCGAGACTCGGTGCGCAGGGAGGCCCAGTTCGCGACAGAGCGTGGCTGCTGGTACCTACCTGGTCACGGTTCCTCCCAGCTGTAAGGTGATGGGCAATGGTGTCACTCTGACAGGACTCATTGAGCGTGTAGGTCATGTGTCTGTCAAGACACTGTGCATTATGGCGTCCAATATCCTTAACATTACTGACATTATTCCCCAGGCTCAAGCGATATCTTTGTTACAAAAACCCCATTTCGACCAGTCATGACCCATAGCACGTATTAATTTGTCCCCTCTTCCCCTCCCTGTTCCATCTTTTGATTGGACTCACCATGGTGGCAGGATGTCTTTTGGCGTGCTATTTGTCTTAATAGCATTTGGTGTAATACTGCTTATCACCTGCTGTCTTTTGTGGCATAAGCGTCATGTGTTGTTTCAGAAGTTAAGGCGCTGGCAGGCGGAGTCACCCCAGGTTCAGCCTCTCGGTATAGAGATACTCGAACGGGAGGTGACACGCTGCCAGGTTTCTGATCCACCATCTCCGATGGTAGAGCACGCTTCGGAAGAGTCCCCTATGATATCCCCATCCGCTCCCTTGAAATCACCTCTCCCTGATCAACCTCCTTTTGTTTTTAGCGGCCTGAGTACCGCCAAATAGTGCGAGACCACATTGGTCCCAATGTATTCATGCGTAATGTGTATTACTACCATGTTCTTAGGACTCGCCACGTGGAGTTGGGGAGCACTTTGCCATGGTTATGATAGTTTACGTGCCTATCATGTTTAGTTTTCACATTGTACTGATCTGTTTTCATTATGATTACCAAAATTACTGTATCCTACCTTGGTCAGTGTTTATTGCATCTCCCTGGTTATCTGTATAGTTGACTGTGTCAAATTGAGAGGTAAATCCATTTGTTTATGCACTTATTGTATATATTCCATTTGGTATGTAATCCATTGTATTGTATTGTTTTCCATTGCTTGAGTATGTACATGCCTGGGAAGTATTATCCATGTGTCACGATGTATAAGGTGGACTTCCATGAGGAAAAATTCCCGTGAAAATGAGCGTACACCTTTCCTAGTTGGACTGTCCACACTCGGTGAGAGTGTTGGGCTTTGATGTTCGGTTTGGCCAACTGAACGGTCTCTGTCTCCCTGGATTGGCAGGCAGGACCAACTGGACAGTCTCTATCTTCCTGGACTGGTGGGCAGGACTGGTGATGATATTTGTATTGTACTATGCCTATTAACCGACATAGGCGACATGAATTGGTTCCTCTTGCACTTGCTTGAGTAACTTTGGCATGTTGTGCTTTAGTGCACAACCTGCATTTGCTGTCTGTAAGATTTGTTGAACTTGTTTGTATATATACTTTTTGCCTGATTTGTACATAATGGCGTGGCGAGTATTCATCTTGTGCTCCTTGCACGGCACTCCACTCTGTTGTCTCACCCAGGCACCTTGTGGCGGCTGTTGCCTGGGCAGCTGAATGCTCCCCTGGTTGGATATGGATGGTTGCATGTACCTGATTGTGGTACTGTGTACTTTAGGGCGGTAATTGGCCCCATCCATTTGTTTTCTGACTTTTGATTACATGGTATGCATCACTGCCTCTTATGTATCTCTCAGTGCAACGTAGTAAGTTTTTACCAGCTGTGCCACAAAAACTCCACGTATAGGCACCTTAGTTAGTGTATATTCAGAGGCTGTGATGATGCGTGATGCTTTGCATTTCTTGCATTGCCTTGGGCTATGTGTCCAGGAAAAGTGAATGTGCAGGGGTTGAGGTTGGCAAAATTTTATGAGGAAGATTCGGCACCGGTGGAGTGGCCACCCTTTGGGTTGCTGCGATGAAATTCAGGCCTTGCGACCCTGCCATATGGGAGCTCTGGCTGGTGGTTGGCATGGGACGGGAGCCACTCTGGCACCCTGACCTGTCACGGCCCCAGTCTGTCTTTGTCACTTCTTGCCTCCTTCTCCTCCTTGTGTCATCTTTCCTGAGTTCTCACTTTCCTATGAGTACTCGGACACTATTGGTTTTGATTTCATTATATTGTATATTTCTCTATATGCTGTATTTATTATCTTTTCTACTATTATGTACTCTTCCTTTCATATTTTAGTGGTCCCGCCATGAACGTTGATTATTGTACGGACAGGTGGTAAAGACTTGTCCCATCGGTGGGCCATGTGCTGGTAACCTCTGGCCCCTGGTATGTAGTTTGTTCATTCTACTCCCAAAATGAACTGCCGAGCTTTGTTGCGGTCAGTTTCGCGTGCAAAACTGAAAAAGGAGGGTACGAGTGTGTGTACCTAGATCTTGGGAGCGTTCATGGGGAGCCACACAATTTTTTGTTCATTATTATTATTAATGATTATCATTTTTTTTTGTTTATTATTATTATTTATGATTATCATTTATGGTGTATAATTATAATGGTCATTTATGTATGATTGCTATTTGTTGCATTATGAATTGTTACTTGCTGGATATTTTATGGCATAATGAGAATTGCGGGTGCAGATTTTGCGAGTGCAGACAGAAGTGCCGGCGCACTTCTTTACTATTGCAAGTGCAGATGGAAATGCATGTGTGATTCTCTAAGGTTATATGTCAATCCAGCAAGGCATGTTTTTTTTTGTGTTGTTATCACTCTTGTTCCTCAGTCTGTTCACTGTTCTGTGCCAGGGTCTACATCAGTGACCACATCTGCAGAGCCCATGTCCAGCATGGAATGGTTCCTGTCGCGTTAATGGAAGCGACAGCTTGTAAACTGAGGGAAGTTTTAAATGATGAATACATGTATTTTATTGATAAATATACATGTATTAAGGTTTCGATAAACTGAGTATTAAACTATGTATTGAATTATGTACGGTACTGATAATGATTTGTGTACTGTATTGAAATGTATGATATTTTGTGCTTGTTCTGTTGGTCCACACTGAGCCGTTGGTTATTGCATATTCCGAGTGGCTTTTTAGTAAATACATATTGTGCTTGTAGTTTTGTGGTATCAAAACTAGAAAAGGAGGGTACGAGTGTAAAAGCCACTGGCCTTTTTGTAATGTTTAATCTGTAAATGATGGCTGCCTGGGATTGCTCTGGCTGTGCAGCAGGCAAGTAGGGATAGCTGCACAGGCAGGTGAGCTGGTGAGGTCGAAAACTTGGCACAGGCCAGAGGTGGGACCAGAACGGCCAGCAGCAATCTTACCAAACAGGTAATAACTTCATACAAGTTTGTGTTTGGCCATCCTCTCACACAATGCCTATTCAGGTCTTGTGTGGCAATCACTCGTGTACACTTATGCAATGATGACACTTTGATGACACTTAGTCAGTAGCGTATTTTGTCGTGTTGCCCCTGGTTATGTGATCGAACAACTGTCAGATGTAGCGTTAGGTAACTTTTGTGTTCAGGATAACAGCCTGGGGAGCCTTGCTTCCTCAGTAAGAAAGACAACTGGTTAGAGTTTTGCATTATGCAACCGCAACTGAATTCATTGATTTGTGCTGAATTGTACAGATGTACACTCGACATTTTAATGGTTTAATTGCAGCAATTTAGTGGTGAACCAAAACCCAAGGAATGCAGTTAGTAATTTGTGGAAGTTAAATTGAAGTTGTAAAATTGGAAAAATCTTATTTGTAGCCCAAAATTAAGAAGCTAACAAAACAAGTTAATTTGTCCTGGAATGTGAAGCAGATCCAGGGTGTTCTTTGACCACATATCCAGGTGTACGCCTTGCGGGGAAACTATTTGTTGTGCGTAGATACCTGTACATCTTACGCAGGCTAATAAACACACAATAAGCGTTTAAGTAAGGTGTTAAAAGACGTCAGAGAGATCAACCAATGGGTGACGAGGCCAGTGTGGACAGAAACATTTATGTATACGATGTACAAGCAATAAAGTAAGTTTTTGGTCTTCTTCGCTCAACTTGAGTGGACGTGTGGTTTCTTCCTGCTGTCCAGACGGCAATGCGGCCTGGGGCCGGATGCACAGCCAAGTCAGACTGGCTGGTCCTCATCGCGGACATGAACGAGTAATCTTCTGTCGCATGTACAGGCAGCGTTTCCACAAACAAGCCCTAGAAAAGGGAACCAACTCTTTCATGTTAAGTTGGCCCATGCACAACCAACTTTTTCATTGGCGAGCTTGCCAGGATTTCTTCCTTATATTTTTTTTTTGTGACGGACCAGCGCTAAACTGATGGCTTCCAAGAAGGAAGACATACCTGCCCCCAGAGTGGACTGGGACGAAGCCCGCAAGCATTGGAAACCACACACTGACTATTCAAGTCTACGGTTGGTACCTGCAGAGGACCATGACAGGATCAATCCCAAAGACTCATTCACAAAACCTGTGTGGGCAAATTATCGTGACGACTTGAAGACCTTAGAAGATGAGATCGATGAGTGGGAGACCAACAAACTGTAAGTCGACCACTGTCCTTATAATTATTGATGGCTGCATATAGGTGCTCCCAGTGAGAGTATAATTATTGTAGTGAAGGGGACCTTGTCAGACACTTGAGGAAAGAGCACTGTGGAGAACTCTGGAACTGGTTGAATTAGAAGTATTACTTTTTTTCGTCCTCATTTTTTCTTTTATCTGGCATTTACTCTCCAGACTAACGTTATTACATTGTAAGATTTACCATTTAAGTCTGTTGTTGCACTGCTAGCATATGTCAGCAATGGCCATAGTGCCCCACGTACTGGCATGTGTTGAATGGTAACTTGTCCACTGCAGGGTTTCTCGTTGGCTGAATGCCAGGGGCTTCAAAAAAAACTAAAGCTGCATTTATGAAGCATCTTCTACACCGAAAATGCTACACAGCTGATATAAAACTGCAGTTATCCATAATGTATCACTTATTTTGGACAGTGACATGCCTGGGTAGCTTTAAAGTGGAAACTTATAGGAGCTGGGAAACCGGGATCCACACTAGGCAGCAGAATCTACATGGAAACTCCAGTGGATGTTTTGTTTTTTTTTAAACTTATGGACTGTGGATGAATTTGGATTACAATGAGGATACATGCCTGACATGTCTCTTTAAACTTTAAAAAAGGAGGGATAATTTATGGCTGGCACTACTGATCCCAGTGAAATCGGTATAATAGTTGGATTTTGGATGGCTCAAGGACACATTAAGGACACCAGAATAATGTGATTTTCTTAAATTTTACATGTGGTTGGATTTTGGATGCGTTTTTGTTGACACGTTGCATATCAGAAGTTGCAAAGGCAAAGGGGATCATTTTGGGGGTTTTGATATTTTTAATTACTGATACTTTCATAATGTATCTTTGTTCCTTTATTTACGTACCGACATTCTGATCACATTCCTTAACCATCCACTCTTTCATTCTTTACTTTGGGTTCCTAGGCACAGGGAAACATATTATGGTGATAAAGCTCAGTTTCTGGATACTTTTCCATTTGAAGAAGGGAAGGTGCATGTTTTGTTACATCTTGCTTTAGAACCTTCAGTGCTAACTACGACCATGGTAAGAATATTTGAAACAGACTGCTCTGAATTGTAATACGAATGGTAGACACATATTCCTTGAAAAAGGGGCTGTTCAGTCAAGCACAAGCATGTTTTTATTGACATCAAATATAATAGTCTGGGACAAAATATTTCTTGGGTGTGCTTTTGGCACAACAATGTGTGCAAAGCCTAAGGAAAAAAGCTGTGGGCTATCTAAAATCAGGATCTGAAAGAGTCAGGCCGAAAGGGGATAACATCTGTGACTATGACAGTACGTGCTTTGTAAATTTTTGTTTGCATGAAGAGTACATAGGCCATTTGTTGTTCATTTGATAATATCTTTTATATTATTATAGATAGTGTGAAAACGACGCTACACCGATGTAACACTTCATTTTTATAGCATCTGATATATCAGTGACTCTTATTTTTGTTGTACTTACCCCCACTGAATTACCACCCCCATATAAGCCCTGGATTTCTTTTTCACCATGATTAATAAAATAAAATGTATGAATGTTTAGTTCATTTGATAAAGTAATTCCAGTAAATGTTCACAAAATATCTTTCACAACAATGCTGTTTACTTTTGTACCTGTCATTTTTGAAAACCCCATGGTGTAGTAATTCAAGTGCACATGTACGCACTACCTGCACTTGCCGCCAATGATGCAACAACCAAATGCAGCAAAGTTGCTTAATCTTGTTATTACTCTACAATTATTAGGTCAGTGATCCTAACGCATGCGATTTAAAGTCGATGCAAGTGCATTTATAGACACCCTTCATACTCAGTCCTCCCAATGACTGTAATTACTGAACCAGTGACAAGAAACCATGTCAGTGATTAATGGGCCGTAGTAGGCCTACCCATGCCATAGCATCTAACTCCTCCGGCTCCACATCCAAAATAAACTTCACTAAGTAGTCATAATTGTTGCATGGACCATGCTCTTAAGAAACCTTTGTGCTTTTAGAATTATCCCAATTGGAGAACTGTTTCAAATATTGCCCAACACACGGCAAATTTGCTTGCTTGCTATCGTCGTTCACTTGCGACCGTGAAATATTGAATTTTCACATGACCTCATTCATCAAATCAAATCTGTTGGACATCATTCGTGTGGTGGGTTCTACGAGATTTTCCTTGTTCCAGAATGGTATACAGATCCCAAAGCTGCAAGATAGCTGAATGTAGGTCTAAGACCCACTTATGATATACTTTGGTCTCTGTTTTTCCTATGAACAATAAATACGCCTAGTCCTATTTGGAGTGTTGTAACTTAGAGTAGTTCAATCTTCACACCTACAGATCCTGTAATAGGGCCCCGCTCATCTCCAAAATGGTACATTCTGCAGTGGATGGAGTACCCAGCCAGACAGGGATGGCGTAAACCAGAGCGATGAGAACTGGTGAAAATGGGCCAGTAAACCCCTTTTTGGCCTCAAATTTGGGGCATTTTTAACTTGATACCACATTATAACAGGAATTAAGTACGGTGCAGTGTGATTGTTGCAGTCAGATCGCGAGCCCATACTGACGTCGATGTTACCGCCTCTTCCGTGATATATTTGCAACAATCAAAGCCACGCCATAATTAGTTCTTTTTATATCATCTTTCAGTAGGTACAGAATGAAGTTCGTAATGTTTATCCCAAGTGCTGTGTACCAGTTATGCAGGTACTTATACTGCTTCGTTTGATAGTTACAGTCAGACCATATGGTGGTACAAGAGGCATGTGGATACACGTATAGTTTTTAACAGAAGTATAAGAATCCTTTTTAAAGTACATTGTTTGTTTCTAAGTAAATCAACAAATGAGCCACAAAATGGTATAATGTACTTGAAAGGGGAGTCATTTTGTCATATGGCAGGAAAATGAATAGTCATCCTTCTCAGTTCCAACCAAGTATTTCCGTGTGAAACGTAAAGTCATGAAAACAAAAAAACTGTCCAGCTGTTTTACACATGAATCGAACAACAAATGCATACATAGACATCTGGTATACATTTTGCTGGCAAATAAAAAATGCCTGGAACTTTACCTGTACTTTCCTTCGTTTGCAATAAATACAAAATAGTTTTTCTTGGTAGATAGAGAGAGAAACTTGATTTTTTCTCAAAATAACCACATTCATATTTTTGTACTGACCGTTTCTATGAATTGGCAGGAATATTTAAGATATCCATTGGTGTTTAATTCTGAAGCACAAGATTTCAAAATCCTGTATACTATTTCTGCTACCATTACTACTTCTACTGCTAACTCATGAAAAGGTAGATAACGGTCAGAGGGACGACCAGGGGAATGGTGGTCATAAGGTACGTTAGGTGACAAGTCAGCTGAGTTAAAATCGTTCTTGGCAGACATACAACATTTATTTTATACATAAAATGAGTGAAACAGGTGAAAGCTATGCTCCTAGGATACATTAAACACATGGCATAATTTTTAAATTGAAACTTCCACACTCTCAGTTGCACTATTACCATATATTCAAAAGTGGGCCCAGATATCCTTATCATTTCTACAGCCTCCTTTAGTTGGAAGTTGTCCCAAGACCCTTTTGGATCAGGTGGAACAAATATATATTTGGCCCTCAGAGCAGTCTTTTTGCAACTTTTCATTGAAGAACATTGCATTTAAACACTTACTGTAAAGTTAGGGCTGCAGTGAACCATGAACTCTCACACATGTGATTGATTTCACCGCTGGTGAATTCTCCAGAAGTATAACCTGAAAAAGAAAAAAAAACTCCCCACTTGCATCGGATCACATGAACATGTATAATATATACGGGGTTCCCCGACAGTACAAAATTGCCAACGAAAGCTTCAATATAGAGAGACATGGATTTATTCAAACAAGAACACAGATATTCTTCTAATGACTCAACAGAACCAACCACAATTGAACTAATAAATAATACCATTGATGGAGTGGACAAGGGTGAGCTTCCACTATATTACTTCTAGACTAATCGAAAGCTTTTGAAACGTCAAACCATAAATTTCTCGATTGAATTATTATCATGTTACAGTTACTTATGCCAAACTTATACAAGATTGTCATACTGGCCGTAAGCACTATATATTTATACATCGGATATGATAAAAGTAAATCAGACTTATTTCTAGAAAGTTACAGGGGCAGGGGAAATATTTTGAGCCCTAACTCCTTGTTTATGTGTGTGTATGTGTGTGCGTGTATATGTGTATATATATATATATATATATATATATATATATATATATATATATATATATATATATATATATATATACATATATATATATATATTAATGATGTGACAAATGTTAGCGAAATGTTTAACTTTATTATGTATGCCGATGATAATATTCTTACAACTTTGAAAGCATCAAAGGTTGAAATGTGGAACTGTAATATAAATAATGAACTCATGAAAATAAGTTCCTGACTCAATATTTACGAACTGTCACTCAGTGTTTATAAATCAAACTTCGTGGTTTTACGTCTTTCACAAAAAAATAATTTGCTTATTCTCAACATAAGTGAATACGATGAAAAACGTGAACAAAAATTTTGAATTTTTTGGTCTAAATCTAGATGAGCGAATTACTTTGTATATCCAATTAGCAAAAGTTTCAGGTAAAAGTTCACGAACTAAGTAGGTTTTAAACTGACTGAAATATTTCGTTCCTGTGCACACTAAAATCACGATGAACAACTCACCCATACATGTCCGCATAGGTAAGGGACTGCTGGTGTGGGTGATTAAATGTGAACATAAAATAAATTTCAAATCATGTCATCTGCTGCAAAGCAAGTCATCTGCTGCAAAAACAGTTCACTCAATTCATAACATGTAGTAAATACAATGCCCATACAAAGCCACTGTTCAAGGATGTGACGCCTTTTGCGGTAACATATTTCGCTCTAATAAAACAAAAAGTATTCATAAAATCACGATCAATAAACGTCCGTCTTTGCTTTGTCAAATTATATGCAGAAAAATCAACAGACGCGCAGCACAAGGGGTAGTTAATTGTCATTCATCAACAGACTAAAAACAACCTTGGTGCACCATATTCTAAAATCTGACCTTGCTAAGTTATTAACTAATATGCCAGGACTTTTTTCACATATATTTCCAATGTGAAGTCTCAAAGGGTGCGGAAACTACGTAGAAACAGCTTCATGAACTTCTATTAGATAATGTACATGTATTCAGTTGTAAACTGCTATACTACTACACACAGTAACAAATGCAGTAATTAAAATCATTAGTAAATCTGACAGCTGAAATACGTCAGACCTCTCCACATTATTGGACACCTTCTTTTCCTTTCAAATTTCAGCTAACTGTTGGTTATGTGGTAAGTTAGTGCTTTCCTGTCATGCTTAACAGAAGTGAGGTGACTAGCACTAACTTGATCTGTTCACAATCATCTTAGATGCTACACTTTTTTCACTCAGGGTGGCACTTCCGGATTCTAAAGTAAGCATATTGACCAAGTTCAGCTCTGAATGTCCATGTATCCACACATGTATAATTATATGACTTATGGTCATATAAATAAACTTTCTCTGTCTGTTTGTAATGGACAAGGGACTGTACTGTCCACATGGTTGGAGACACACGTTCGACGTATTTTGTAATAGTGTCTTTGTTCATATAGTGAGGGGGCATCTATCAGCCAACACGCCACTTTACAACGCTACTTTACAGGTTACTTCAAGGCCAATCTAAAAGATGATTAAGGAAAACTTTTGAACCTTATCTAAAACATGAAAAACAAAAACAAAATCACATTTGCCGCAAAATCATCACAGCATCTGCTGCTTTCTTTTCGTCAGTGTCCGCCCTGGGTAAGGCGCGTGTTGCCGCAGTTATTTGATTAGTTGATTATACAGCAAAGGGTACAAAAAGATTTTATATATATATACATATATATATATATACATATATATATATATATATATATATATATATATATATATATATATATATATATATGTAATAAATGACACATCAGTTGTAATCTAAAATAGCTCAAGGTGACATGACCTTACTGTATAAATGGAAGACCTATAAAGGTCCTAAAGCTTTCCTTTCTAGTTTAAGTTATAGACAAAGTCCCAGCTAAAACATTTGCATTCATGGAATTATAAAATAACACACACATTTTTCATACTTAAACTCAGTTGAATACTTGATTAAATGCCACAGAAAACAGAAATATTTTTTTTAAAACAAACATGTGTACTTTAAAAAGAATAAATGATAAATGAATCACATATGACAAACAATGCATACAATGCAAAGGACACATATAAATAAATCATGTTTGCGTGTGTTTTCAGGTTAAACCATTAGAAAGTATCCTGATATATACATTTATAAATGCGTTAGAGCTTGGCATGGGCCAAAATTGTTTGATTAAAAAAAGAAAATTAGAGATATATCACACAAAAACGATTAGGTGAACACCAATCAGACTTTTGAAATGTCTCCTTCCGTAGGCTTAATTGCCACACAATTGGGGTAAAAATAAAGTGTCGGCACGGCATACGGGTGCGACACAGGCGCAGACCTCGCAGCGGAAACAGACAGCCTCTAAAAGAGGCAATGAATTATTTTGGAAAGTTTCTTCAGCACCGTATTATGAGAGGAAAGTATTCATATCCAAAAATAGCGCTAATGCTGTGTTTTCTTATCCTCTAATTGTAATGTCGTTCATGGCTGCATTCTTACAGACGATGGATTGGGTAAACAGTGTACCGTTGAATTCCCACTTTTTCTGCAATAACTACAACTCCACCAGTCGGTTATTAGTAACTCTTAATGACTTAAACCAGGGTCATGCCTCCTGCCCAAATCTCTCTTTGCACTATGAACTCTATACCTGCGGTCCATTTATATTACACAAAGGAATGCAGTTTTAACTGTGAATTCAGTACAATCAAACGAAAGGGAAGGACTTTTTGACAGATAATGCCAACCAAGAAATATCTGGGAGAGCATCTTAATTGTACCAAGGAAAGCTAAAATCCCAAAACTGAGCCTAACGAACTAAATGCCACAAGACAATATCTCAACCAGAGCCATACTGTTTAGGTAGCAATCAGATAGATTCTTTTTCATCATAATATTTGTTACGGTGTGCTTACAGCTTTATTAAAACGTTATGTTTGATTTCAGTCTTAAGCACTTCATTTCATAAGCTTTAACTGGTATTTCATTCTATAAGCTTTAACTGCTGAACGTTTCTCTGCCATGGCAACCGACCTGGGGAGCAGCATAATCAAAGGAGGCTTTGTCCTTGTCTGATGATAATGAATTCTGTTAGTCAACCTTCTATGTTAAAAATCATATTCAAAGAAGGAAAGTTCAATAGAGTAATGATGTCAAGCAACTTTAGTCGGCAGGATGAAGCATCCACATGAGCTCAGGTATACCTTGATAATGTGCACCTGTTCATCTTGTTCTGTTTTGCCTACAATCAGTTTATAAGGTATGTTGATGCGCCAATGCAAGAAATGTCACACAGTTATTACAGCATTGTAACAGTGTCAAGCAGGGTATATCCATTTTTTTTTACCTGAAAACAACCCCTTTCTGTGTATTCATTTCAATCCAATGTTAACTTGATGGATTGCATACATAAGAGTTGCATTGCCAGACATGTCTTGGCAAAGAACTAGATCTAAATAATTCATATCAGTGCCAAAAAGTGTAATATGAGTCTTGCAGAGGTTAATTTATAGTGTGTTCATTCCATGCATTTCCTGGGAGTTGTGGAGCGTTGACCCAATGCTAAAAGTATCTCAATTTGTGCCCTGCTGTCTCCTGAAACTACAAGTCCTGAAACATCAGGATAAAATGTAGCTCACAGTCTACAGTGCTTTCCATACCATCCATATAAATTGTAAATAAGGGAAATGGATGCTTTAAGCACACCACAAGAAATAAATTTATTTTTGAAAGATCTATTGATATCCACAACCTGGATATTATATGAAAGTATAAAGCAAACCACCTAGTTAAAGACACGTTTGCTCCAACTGAGAGCACATTTATTCTCAAATTTTCGCTACAACAATGTTGCGTTTTAGGTATGTTGTCTGTCATCTCGGATAAAAATGGGCCTTCAGTTTAATATGCCAAACAATGATAAGAAAAATGGATTCATCTATGTTTATTTACCAACAGCTTCCAGTAAATCACAGAGCAGGATTCAAGGTCGTTTAGTTCTCTCTACTTCCTGGAATTTCATCAACGACCTCGTTGAATGGTGAACTCCTGTCTGTGGTTTCAGCATGTGAGATTAGACTGTCACAATGAACGATATTGTGGGCAAGTTACCTCCTACAAACTGACCGAGAAGCAAAGTATGCAAAAATACGTGAGGGTACCACTTTGCCGTGGTGTCTGTGACATGAAGATCTGCAGACATTTTTAGGGAGATTGTTTTTCCTGTGTGGGCTAAAACCTCTTAAAGGTGCGTGGGTGCCTCGATTTCTGGCAGCTCATTCGCAAATAGCAGCAAACCTTTTCATAATAAGATATGTAGGGTAAAGCATAGTGTGTCTGCTGATTTGGCGTAAAGGGCTGTTCACAATTTCTGTCATGGATAACAACACAATCCATTAGCAACTACAGCAAGCACGTCTTTCCATTAAACAAGTATCTCCATTTCCAGCATCCAACCTCACACAGCATCAGCCACACCAATTTGGGGAAAATAAAGTGACCAAAGTCAGTGACTCCCTAGTTCTTTCACCTACACCCATCATGCTTTTTTTTTTTTTAACAAAGAAGCCCCCCCCCCCGCCTTAAGGAGATGATCCCAATGAGTCATGTTGATTGCCATTACTGAATATAGAACGAGTATGAATTGTTGAAGAAGATCAGCATGACAGGAAATGTATACAACTCAGTGAATGTCACTTGGTAAGCCCACCATGTATCCCAAGAAAGCAGCAAGCTTTTGCAGCACGCAGCCTCTACAAGCTTTTAGAGGCAGCTGATACCGACTGGAGCAGTGAGGCAAATCTAAACCCCGAGACAGTGCTTAGTGTTGAAGCTGGTGTGAAAAGCATGAAAGTTACCAGGTTAAGTTCCTGACTGAAGTGCTGTCAAGGAACTGACAGTGCTTCCACTGCTAAGAAGTTTTCGAGCGGCCAACTGCACACTTTACTGCCAAACTCTGTCTGAGTCTACCCCGTACCTCTTTGCCAACAACATTGCAAACCATGGCTACCCATACATCTCAGAGGCATGGTGACTTTATGCTTTAAACATCCACAATTTTCTATGGAGTTTCAAAGTGGTAAATTTGTCAAACAGAACTGAAGATTCAACATGCAAGATTCAATTGCACTTTATTTGACCTTATCAGAACATAGAAAATGTAGACAATCGATATATTAAACAAGCCGGTCAAGAAGACCCATGCTGGAACATTGAAGTGATGTTGTAGTCGCCTGGGCCACCTTGTTAAATGATACATTCTGTGTACTTTTACCAAATAAAAAAGGTGAACACTATATTTACAACACATTATGAAGCCAAGATAATTTTTATATGTCGAACTAATTACGTTTTAGACAAATACATTGTATCTTCATACTTCAAATCAATCTTATTTACATAAATGACAGTTTCAGATAGGGAGTTCTCATCAATGGACCTTTAAGAATTTACGAAAGGGTTACAGTGTGAAGTAGTGTGCACATTCTATGATCATATAAAGAAGAGCAAGTTGGACGTTTTTCGACAGGAGCAATCAGACAGTAAATCAAAGAATAGAGTGCTGAAGGAAGACTGCTGTAGTCTCTGCTCCAAGCTTTTTATCCCATGTCTGACTAGGGATTTTGACTTACAGGAGTTCCTTTGCCATCAAAATCAATCAATTTTAGCTTCATTGAGTGACAATGGAAGGCTCCGTAGTTGTGAGAAGTCCAGACCTGCTACCATTCTTGAGACACTTATAACCCTATCAGACCAGGAACTAGACGCTGAGGCAATCATAATTGATGGTTTTGCTTTAGTGAATGCACCACCCCCATGTGCCTCCAAGCCTTTTGATGAGTATGCAGTGCTGGATGTTATCCCAAGAATTAAAGCATACTCTACCCAGTGCACCTGAACGGATATGATATTTGATGTTTTAAGGAAGTCAAGTCTCAAATTTAAAACCAGTCGGAGCATTGTATAGGTGTTCGGAGGAGAGTGACATGAAAGTGCAAATTACAAAAAAAGGGCAGAGTTTCTTGAGAAACAATGAAAACAAGGCTTAAATTTTTTTCTCCTATCTGGCTGACTCTGTCAAGTGGATACAATCAAACTCTATAATTGTGACTGAAGAAGATAATACTGTCAGTAATGAATCAGTCAGCTTGGATGTTTTTGTTCTTAGTAACCATGAGTGGGCAAACGTACCCAACTTTATACATGCCAGACATGCTGCATCAGAAGGCAAAATGACTCTAATAATCGAAGCCAGTGACTTTTCTTCTAATTATAGCAGTCACTGTTCTGCCGGCTCTCCAGGAGCTTGGTCTGCAGAAGCTATGGGTGGCATTTGGCCAGGGAGACAATATGTTGTTCATTCCGATTCATGAACTCATCTGTGTTCAAGGACCAGAAAAAGCAACAGGGATCCTTTTCTTCCATGTATTCATAGGCTGTAATTATCAGCATGTCAAGCTTGCAGTTTACCAGGCAGGCTGTATTTGGGCTCAGTCATTACTTTGCCAACCCAAAAACTGAAAGTCCTGATGATTGTGGATGGAAGAAGGATGGTGATCTATGGCAAATAATCTGGACAACACTGCCCCCGATTGCACGGAATTGTCAGCGGCTGCATGAATGTAAATGCAAAAAGGAGTGCATTGAGAGATGCACCTGTTATCTACGTGTTGTCACCTGTGCAGCGCTCTGTAGCTGCCAATGCAAAGATCAACATATCTCCTGTACCCATCTGGATGACTTTAAATCTTTAATAGACACAGAAACCCATCTGGATGACTATAAATCTTTAATAGACACAGAAATAATATTTGAGCACTATGTACAAAATATTCAGAGAAGACGAAAACGATTTTATCCTATAATGCTGTGTTTCCATCGGCGATATACTAATTGCTAAAGTTAAGTGTCAAGGTACAGATTTAAGTGGTAAAAACAATACTGATTTCCCACAAACAGCATTGAAAGATTTATCTTAAAGACTGCTTGACGCAGCTGATTATCTGTCTAACATAATCCACAGATATTTGCCAATAGCACAATTAATATGCTTTAACTAAAGCCGTGTAATGAAGCTGTTACGAAATTGGTGGGAAAGGGAACAGGTTGCTTTGTAAACTTCACCAAATAAAATGTGTTCTTTCAATGACATTAACAGCTATAAGCTGCGAGCTATAAACTTATGTATAAAATACACAGAGAAATTGAATATTTTCACATTTACATGTGTTTGCTAGCGAAATGCAACACAGAAAATTCAGGTTCAAAACCGTAACGTACTAGTCAAGACAGAAGCACAGTTTGCCTGTCAAACAGCATAATACATCTGAGTAGGCCTACAGTTAGGCCTCATTTAAATACTTCTATTTCTATATTGAACATGATTTCTTTTCCCAGATAGGAGGATACAAAGTCATTGTAGAATCTGATGTTAAACCATCTGTTCACAGGTCCTGTACTACTGAATAAAATTTCATGACCGTTCAATTTTTACCGAAACTATGCATCTATCTCATTATATGCTATACCATTTTTTACTTTATACAGCTGTAACATTTATGAAAGTACATATGGGATGGTTCAGAGGGCCAATATCAACTGCTACATTCAAAAAACAGAATGCTAGACCCCAATACAATTAAAATTAGACAACTGTGTCAAATTTTATGGTGAAAACAAGATTTAGAGCTGACAAGCGCGGCCATCTTAAAAATGATGGCTATCTTCAAAGGTTTGATAGCGTTTAAAAAAATATAGGTCCAAAAGTGTATTCATGCCAATTTTGATGCTTGTATCGCTATTTGAAAGAAAATTTCACTTTAATACTTCACTATCCCTCATTATTTAATTTGACACTCAACAAAACTAGGACATTGATCGTGTGTCGTCGCCGTGTTTGTGTTGACCACTACACGCATTAGTTTGCACTCTTTAGATAGATAGATAGATAGATAGATAGATAGATAGATAGATAGATAGATAGATAGATAGATAGATAGATAGATAGATAGATAGATAGATTTTATTTTTCGTCGAACATTACAAATAAAGAACATTAGTCCACTAGGGACTAGTATAGTCGACGTGGAAAAAAAGGTAAAATATATGTATAAAAAGTAAAAATTGACGCATAAGACTAAAATATACACAATATATTCAATACACACCAGTATAATTCCTTTGACCATGGCCAATGTCCCACTCATGGGGGATATTTATAATGTGTAGGTCTTCACTCGGCGACACCCAGAGGCTTTACACCTATGAGTACCAAAACGTTAGATCAATTTCATGAATTTCTGAAGCGATTCAGCTGACCTCTGGGTGTTGTCGAGTGAGTTCCATGATTTTGCCCCTTTGTAAGTGAAGGAATTGAGGCCGTATTTAGTGGTATTAACTTTTGGTAGATTTAGCATGTGGGTTCCTCTTAAAATGTAGTTTGTTTCACGCGCTGTAAATAGATTACTGATATAACTGGGATTTGTGTGATTGGCAGATTTATAAACTTCTTTCAATAAACAGGATTAATATCGGTCCCTCATAGATGGGACACCAGCCATGGTCAAAAGTTTGGCATATGCTGACTTGTTATCCCTAAGTACAATACGCAAGGCCCGCTCTTGCAACTTTTCAATCCTGTCCATCTGAACCTTAGAGCTGTTCATCCAAACGAGTGGAGAGTAGTTCAGATGGGAAAGAATGAAGCATCGAAAAGCTGTGAGCCTAGCATTGTAATTCAAATAAGATGATAATCGTTTTAGGGCATTGATTTGCCGACCAGCTTTCTTGCATACTTCACAAATTTGTTTGTTGAAGTTCACACGACTGTCAATGTGAACACCTAATAATTTAATTGAGTCTTCGGCTTGTATTGAATTGGACTAGATGTCACTGGAATAAAAATTTACTGCAGCATCTGCCTTTTTGGCTGCTGACATAAAATGAAACTTGTCAGGGTTTGCTTTCATAAGATTGAAAGCAAACCAGTCGGTAGCTACAGAGCCTTCCCGTCCGAATGTGTTTACAACTGTTTGTAGATTTTCACCTTGTACAATAAGGGTGTTATCATCGGCAAAATTTGCAATAATCGACTGCTCAAAGAAGTAAACAATATCATTGAGGAAGATATTGAAGAGCGCCGGCCCAAGGATAGAACCCTGTGGAACGCCCTTCAATACCTCCCTCCATGTACTTTTGGCATTGCCTATTTTGACTCTTTGGAACCTACCTCGTAGGTAACTGCAAAATAGAGTGACTGATTGTTCTGACATGCCATATGCTAAGAGTTTGGCCACAATGAGATCATGGGGTAGGTAGTCGAAAGCTTTAGACAGATCCATCGCTAAAGCTCCGACAGCCTTACCTTTGTCCAACGCACTGCGCCAGAGCACTGTAACAATCAAAAGAGTATGTTGAAAGCTGTGACCCTATCTATATGCAGTTATGACAGATGATAAAATTTGGTTACTGAAATCTACCAGTTTGGTGTTGTGACACTTTTCTATAACTTTGGAGATGCATGTGAGAATGCTGACTGGTCTGTATTTGCTCTTGTCCAAAGAATTTTCATTCTTTTTCAAAGGTACAACTTCAGCAAGCTTACAAGCATTGGGGAACTTGCATTGAAATATGGAACTATTAATGATTTCAGTGACTGCAGGCGCAATACAAGCAGCAGCGATTTTTATGATTTTAGCAGGGATACGGTCATGTCCAGTGGCTTTATTTGATGGAACTGAAAGAAGTAGTTTTAAAACTTAATAACTTGCACCAAGAACATATGTTATATATATATATATATATATATATATATATATATATATATATATATATATATATATATATATATATATATATATATATATGAGTTATTATTTTGTGTATTCCACAAGATCCCAGCCACAATTTCGCATCATTCTTAATTGACCCCTTGTCAGTTAGATATGGCTAAAAAAATTCAGGTCACACAACTGGTAAGAACAAGTAAATCCATTATCTTTGACGACAATATTACTTGATGGGATCGATAGCTTCAATTTATTGACAAACTGTATTAGCTTATTAAATGTGTTCTTCAAATATGGTCTTGTTGGAATGGACAAGACACATGTTGCGATATGACGTCACGTTTGCTGCCGCTATTCCGCAAAAACTCTTGCCATACCTGTTTTGTACAAAAAAAGGCAGTTCACATTTTTATGAGTATTTGCAATATTTACTGAGTGTTCAATATGACACTGCACAACCTCTGCCAGATTCAATAAGTATTGTACACTCAAATAGCAATTGAAAATCAAAGGGTAGTTGAGAGCAACTATCATGGCTAAGCCCGAGTGTTATTAACACAAAAGAAAAAAGGATTAAAGCATATATATTTCACACACAAAATGTAACGCCTTTTAATTTCTGATCAGTCACCATTGTTTTATTCGGGGTATCTCTACAAGGCTATATCCGGCCAATGCACAATTCACAGACTGCCGCAAGTTTACATGTAATTAGAGGACAATGTTTGCAATTTGGTGCTTACTGCAATAAATATACTGCACTATTGGAAATTACACGTAGCCATTGTTTGTTTTGGGAACTATATAATTGATGCACTTGGTACATGAAGGGCAGGAAAAGCAGAGCCAGGAACGCTGCACACTGATCAGAAACCACAAGAAGCTGTATACCACACGATACGGCTACACAGCACCACCGCCTGTGCAGTGAGGTAGTACGACATCGGTGTGAGTACTGGACGCAGAACCACTGACATTGTGATACATAAAGTGAACAGACACAGAAGAAACAAAAGGTATTGTGATCCATTGCTATTATTTCCACAATGGACATCTTATGGACTCAAGGTCATTTGCAAACTATTTCTCAACCACCACTTTCCTTCTGAGTGAGCATTTTACACTAGCTAATCTCATCAACGTCTCACGAGTATTCATGCACACTTCATTATCAAGTCTTTGTGCTACCATGAAGTATTTTCTGGAATCATTGGTCTTAATGAAAATACTGGACACTTTCTTATTCTATTATTATAATTATTATTATTATTATTATTATTATTATTATTATTATTATTATTATTATTATTATTATTATTATTTTAATGTGAACCTTTTCGATTATTAGCTTGTAACTTCACATAACATAACAGTTATTTATGTTGCATTGTTTGACATTTATAGTCGCTTTTCATTTGCCATAAACAGAATTTCCACCTTTTGTGTGTGAAATTATACATTACTCTGGCTTCGCGCAACATTCTGAAGAGACATGCATGCATGCAGCCGTTCCGTTGTATCATTAAAGTCAAGATCGATGTCACATTCTATTTATATTATTGATACCATGATTATTTCGTATGCCCAAAGTACTAATGGAAGTGTGCGTAAAGCTTGATAAAAGGTATGAGACGTAAACAATAATTCTATTCATCCGAAATACAAAGACATCAACTACTTCCTGCTCTTGACTTGAAACACCGAATATTGACAAATTGCTTACACTGTTAGAGAACACCACTATCGAACCTAAGTTTGCGCTTTAGAGGTATGCCATCATCATTCTCATCCAT
Source organism: Hermodice carunculata (assembly GCA_964020975.1). Lineage (NCBI taxonomy): Eukaryota > Metazoa > Annelida > Polychaeta > Eunicida > Amphinomidae > Hermodice > Hermodice carunculata. Next base: position 54,065,509 of record OZ026616.1, on the reverse strand, counting down.
GATATTACACGCAATAAGTGTTAAACGAAAATGACCAGAGTACAAACAGTTCTTGCCCTCAAAATATTTTAGTCTAAACAAATTTGGATGAATGTGGGAATAATTACAACGTGTCATATACTAGCTTAGATGGGAAATTTCTGAGCTGGTTTCATAGCGTTTTTTGGGAAAAAACCTTTCATTTGTAGTACATTTAGTGCATCAAAACAGCACATTTACTGTGCAATAGTTTTGCTGTATCTCATGGGAATCATTCGGGTTCTTTGTTAAAACATAGACTTTATCTTTCTTTTGAAACAACAGAGAGAAAAGGGAAAAAAAGATAGAGCTAGTACGGATACGCTGCGAAACAATAATCTATTGGGGGTTTTGGAGGTGGTTTTTTTTTTTTTTTTTTTTTGGTTTTTTTGGTTTTGTTTTTGTTTCTTTTTTTCGTTTTGTTTTGTTTTTTTTGGTTTTGTTTTTGTTTTTTGTTTTTTGTTTTTTGTTTTTTTGTTTTTTTTTTTTTGTTTTTGTGTGTTTTTACTGCCACTCTGTAGAAGACTGAATGCAACCAGGGAGTAGGGAGACCACCCACCGCCAATATCTGTCTCGTCAATCCAGGACTCGAACGCAACAGTCGAGTGGTAGCAAATGCTTTATCATATACATCTTCCATTTATATCAGAATATGCTGCTTCTTTACCTAGCTGTTATGATTTTACCCCACCAATGGGAAATGACAACATTTTGATAACGCTAATTCTACTTTATGGCCACAGACCACAGTTTATAAATCCTTCTATTTTTCATGTTAGCCTTTTTCAGTCTAAAAAATCAGCACTTTGGTATTTTAAAATTCCGTGACCGGCATTTAACAGATAAAAATGTCAGAAAAAAATGGATGGATTTTTGTCATGTAATTCCCAGCTCGTTAATTTGTGATAATTGAAATACGAAACAACACCTGGATGTCAGACTTATACACGTGTATGAACTGTGCTCATCATTGTCCTTCCCCACCATAAAGTTCGAACCTGGCCTGGAAGACAGTGCACCTGTATGACCACGAATGAAGCAACTCTGCATTTCAGCAAACCTGACTTAGCTAACTTTATTTAAACAGAAGCTACAGCATGCTGAAAACACAGTATTTTCACAATTACGGACTATCTCCGTTGGGATGCGCAACAAGCCAACCACAACTGTAGTGTGTAAGCTAATTGACTTATCAAAAATTTTAAAACTTGTCCGACTGAAGCCACAACTTGTTTTCTGCAAAGGATTAGCATTAACTTTACCAAACTTCAATATTAAGGAGAATAAAACCTTTTTTGCAAGCAATCTTTAAATTTGAAAAATCAGTTTTTGTGACAAATAAAATAATTAATTGAAATTTTAAGGAAAATTATATAATTGCATCCAATCATTCTTTTGTGTCAAATATGAATACGATACACAACGGGCTATGATGCAAACCCATATTCACTTGCTTGCATGTCCTGCCCTTACAATGAGAGATCAAATTACAATGCCCCACCCCTTAATTTTAACCCAAACTTTGAATATATTGCTAACATTTTAGTATTTTTTAGGTTAATTTGGTGATTTCTTTACTATTCATGGATAGATTAGTAACATTTGTCTGCAAAAAATTTGACATCTATCACTGCTGAGGCATTAATAGGGGATGGGGGGAGTATCAGTTACACCAAGTCAGCAACTAATACATTCGATATGGCAGAATTTTCCTTATATAATCTGAATTATGGCAGACAATGGAATAGTTTCAGTGTTTAAACATTATTGACCCATAAAAGTGCACAGTTTAAAACCAGTAGGTCACAGATTAGAGTAGCAGTATTCAGCAAATTATGTTTTTGGTACTAAAATTATGGAATTTTAATGCGCCCATTGTTTGAACATTAGGAGGGCAGTTGGGTGATCCAGCTTCCACTAACCAATAGTGCTATGCCTTTTTTCTGCAGTAGACTGCATAAGTTGTGGTTTATTGACATGATTTCTGTTGTATGTACACATATTAGAAAGAAAATGACGAAAGTTGGTACAGCTACTCCAATATCATATATACATATTTGTATTCACACGTGCTCTGATTTTAAATTTGATAAGCATCCAATTATCAATCCAATTATCAGGCATAAGTGTCTTCAGGCAAGTGTTTAATGGAAGCTAACTTTTTTTTACCTTGTTTCACCTGCTAAAAGTTTTGTAATTATATGTGGTTGTATGTCAAAGTTCAAATGTAATGCCACCTTTGTACACTAGCTTGGTAAAAGCTATAAAATCTGCAGTTCATAAGTGCTGTCACCCATATTCATGGATATGAATTGATTCATTTCTGTGAAAATGACATGCTGATGAACTCAAAAGCTCAACAAAGTCAGCATGCCTGATCTTAAATCATTTACCCCAGTCAAATGACACACATATATGGCAAGCTTTTATCTGCAAAAAAATAAAATAAATACAAATAAAAGGGGTTGGGGGTGGGGTGGGGTGGGGGAGAAACAAAAACAAAACAAAATAAAAAAAAAAGAAATTTACATTTCACCCAAAATTTGTACAGCTCGACTGACAGGCAATGCGCATTTTTCTGGTATGCCCAAAATCACTTTGACATGATTTTGTATAAATAGCTCTGCATATGAATGGAGGCTGTAAGCCTACAATGACAATGCCACAAATTTAAAGTTTGAAACAGAGGGTTACTAAGTTTCATATTAATGGGATTAGCATAATTCATTCATATCAGATTGGCATTGTTAATTTCTCATACACACATATGATTACCTGTGTGGTACCTGTGAGGTATCGCTAAATACAAAGGGCTATGGAAGCTATCTGTCTACCAGGCAGTCAGCAAAGGAGGCATGGCCTGTGCACTTGTTAAATGTCTTGCAGGGAATCCTGTTATTATTTATGCAGTGTGGTTCCACCGATATGTGCAACATGGTATACACAATGATTTGTGACATAAATGTGATGCTTCACAAATTTTTGGAATATTGAGACTGTTAAACTTGATATTCACAGCCAATCTGTGGGTATAAAACCTTATTTTTTCTCTTTCCATGACCTGGCCTGTGGTACACAATACCATAGCCCAAACCACTTGCCTTGTGATCTACAGTCCCAGGACCATATCTTGCATGCTTCATCCATGTAAAAGTTGTAAGGATCACTCAAAAATGTCCAGGCAGCTGGCAAAAAGTGCTGACTTCCCCTTTTTAACTTGCTTGATGGACGATAATAGAATAACAACATGACCATGTGAGTCCCAATACTTACAGAGTTAGCCCTAATAGGCAACGGACCACAGTTTATAAATCCTTCTATTTTTTTCATATTAGCCTTTTTCAGTCTAAAAAATTTGCACTTTGGTATTTTAAAATTCCATGAACGGCATTTAACAGATAAAAATGTCAGAAAAATATAGATGGATTTTTGTCCTATAATTCCCAGCTCGTTAATATGTGATAATTGAAATATGAAAAAACACCTGGATGTCAGATTTATACACGTGTATGAACTGTGCTCTTGCCAGGGTAACATCATTGTCCTTCCCCACCATAAAGTTCCCACGTGGCCTAGAAGACAGTGCACCTGTATGACCACCAATGAAGGAACTCTGCGTTGCAGCAAAACTGGCTTAGCTAACTTTATTCAAACATAAGCTAAAGCATGCTGAAAACAAAGTATTTTCACAATTACGGCTTTCTTCGCTGGGATGCGCAACAAGCCAATCACCACTGTGGTCTGTGACCTAATGGAATTCGGTTAAAATTTAGTGTCTAAAACTGTGTAAGTAAAATAGTCACATTATGCATGTGCACCTATCAGACAATACTTTGTTAGACCCCTAAATGTAAACACGCCCCTAAATGTAAATTTACTTTTAGGGTTAGGTGTCAGACCGCTAACTGTAAACAGTACCCCCAAATGAAAACGCAAATTTGACGAAAAAAGGGTGGTTCAGCCCCTAATTGTAAACACACCACTAAATGTAATTATTTGGGTAGGTGGACACTGGACCCCTAAATGTAAATGAAAGTTAAATGTAAAGGCTTCATACGGGTTGATAGTCTCGCATCGAAGCTTAAGACTAGCTCAACAGTAGAGCTCTGTCGGGTATCCCGGTACCTGGGTACCCGCAAAAAAAAAATGCGGGTACCCGAATGTACAGCTACTACCCGTTGAATCAACGGGATATATATATATATATATATATATATATATATATATATATATATATATATATATATATATATATATATATGTATATATACATATATATACATACATATACATATACATATATATATATACATATATATATATATTTATATAAACATATAATTATCAAATTTGCATGTTCACCATCCGTATCAAAAAACATTTATTACATCCTCGGGGGCATACCCAGAAATAATCTGGGATGGGGGGTCGAAATCGGTAATGGTGGTGTAAATCATACCAAAATACTTGTACACCAGTTTTTGTTTCAAATTTTTTTAAGAGCCTATAGATAGTTTACACACAATTACGTCCCACTGACAAAAAAAAAACTTTTGGGACCCATTGTTAATGGTCACCATTAAATGGCATTGGAACTGTTTAAAAATATTTTGTCATTGTGAAGAAAATGGAAATGTTAGTCAGGGGGTCCAGAGGCAGGCCAGGCCCCAAAAGCTCAGGAGTTCTTGATACTTTAAATTCTATTTCCTGACTATTCTGATATTAAATTTATCAACTTTATTACCACAAGAAAACACTTTTTTTAGTCTTACAGAGTCTGTGGATGATGATGATGATGATGATGATGATGATGATGATGATGATGATGATGATGATGATGATGATGATGATGATGATTTTACTGACCCCGTTATCGGGGAAATAATTATATAAAAACACAGCGAAACTAGAATATAAAGTACCGATAAATGAAATAAATGAAAGACCAATGTAGAGTAAAGTCAAATTTAAGAAAGCAAAAAACCTGTGAAGGCCTGGTAATGAATACTACAACTACTACTACTACTACTTATATTTTTGTTTACGCCGATATCGGGGAAATAATCACATACACACACATAGAATTAGAAAATAAGGTACAGATATATGACTGATCTGAAAGTGGAATATAGCTTAAAGTCAAAGTAAGCAAAATACCTCTGAAGGCCTGGTACTGTTCCCAAGTCTGGTGGCTTTAGTAGTAGTAGTAGTAGTAGTAGTAGTGGTATAATCATCATTATTATTATTATTATTATTATTATTATTATTATTATTATTATTATTATTATTATTACCAATACATAGGGGTGGAACAGTGACCGATGACCAAACCTGAACATGCAAGTACAAATTTAAACAAATAACGAAAAGGTAAACGGAAAAAACCTTAAAAGAGTGACATTAGTACAAATATGATTATCATCTCAACAACTGAAACTCAAATTGCGTTCTGTTTATTGAGATTGCTTGTGCATTGATACTCTCTTTTGATCATATTCATCAAATCTGTTGGCTAAATTTTATTTATGAAAACAGAAAAGAAGTGCCTAAATGACACAACACATAATCTTGATGCTTGGCGAACAATCAGTGATATCTAAGCTAATGTAATTTCATTAAAAGTCTTTATTTGATAATTTTATTGAACCCCCAATATAGATATACCAGATGGAGATTTCAACGAGAGTGGACTGCGGTGATATTGTGGGTGAAGTTTTGTATAAGAAAACTGGATAATTTTTGAGTTACTTTCGATTTGCAATCATAGATTGTTGTGGGAACATATAGGGACAGTGCAGGGAAATTTCCTGAGTGGATGTAGGTAGTACTTTAGAAGAAATTGTAGTGGGAAAAGAGCAAAGACGCCATTTTGAAACTGCAGGACCTTTGAATTTGTAAATAGACTCTTGACCAACTGAGGATGTTGGGCCGAGGGTTGTCACGGAGGATGTTACGGAGGGTGCAGGGGTTCAGGAGGGTAGGCAGTGGAGGACAGGTAAGCAGGGTAGGGGCAAGGGTTTCTCTTGGGAAGGCAGTGGCAGGGGCAGGGATGACCAGGATGAGAGGAGAGCAGGAGGGAGGGTGAGGGTCCAGGATGGGATAGATTTATAGAGTGCAGGGAGTGTGGTATGTGGGCGGACTTTGGTGCAACAATGTTAACCTGTACTTTTAAGGAGGCGCAGGAGGATAGCTTCGTGTACACGTGTAGGAGGTGCAGGAGGGTGGAGACCCTAGGGCTACAGTTGGCAGCCCTGAAGTTTGAGTTGGGAAAGGCTACGGACAGGACCAGAGCAGTGAGGTGGGGCAGGGGGTGGTGGGAGGAAGGAGGCAAGATAGGTAGCAGGCTGTATTGATGAGGGGGATATAAGGGAAGGAGGGGAGGGGTTAGCACAGGCAGCAGAGGGTAGTAAGGAGGAGGGGAGGGGAGAGAGGGTTAGAAAGGCAGTAGTGGTGGGAAGTAGTATTTGTAAGGAGGGTAGACAGGATGTTCTGTAGGCAGGATGGAGGAAATAGGGTTAGGGTGTGTTTACCAGTAGCAAAGATTAGGGATGTGGAGGAGCATGTAGAGGGGTTAGTCAGGTCTAGTGGGGAGTGTCCTAGGGTGGTGGTACAGCTAGTGATTAACCACCTGGCGGACAGAGAGGAGGGGGCATGAAGGGGTAGGGTGGGAACAGAGATAGTGCTAGAGAGGTACAAGAGGCTGCTAGACAGGTTAGGCCAGTTAGACTGTGAGCCTCTTGTGATGGGGATTTTGCCCAGGTATAAAATGAGTGGGTGGGAAGCTAGCAGGATTGTAGCGATTAATAGGCAGCTGGGAGGGTTGTGCAGGGAGAGAGGGTTTGCCTTCAGGGATGTATGGGAGGACTTTGTAGGCAAGAAGGAGATGTTTGTGTGGGATGGTTTGCACCCGAGCCAGATAGGAGGAGACAGGTTAGGGCAGGTGTATTGTGAGTGGGTGCTAAAGCAGCAGCAAAACTAAGTAAACCAGCACCCATTCAAGAGGCTCGGACTGGCAGAGAGGGAAGAGGAAAGAAATCAGAAAGGAAGGACCAGGGGTCAAGGATTAGAGTGGGGTATGTAAACTGCAGAGGAGTTAAAGGAAAGATGGTAGATATTTGCATGGTAGCTGAGGAGGAAGACATGGATGTAGTGGCCCTGACAAAGACACATTTTAGGGGAAGAGAATAGGGTCAATTAGATATACCTGAGGGGTATAACTTCACAGGAAGCGGGAGGGCAATAGGGTAGAGAAAGGGAGGAGGGGTAGGTTTTACATTAAGAAGGGAGTGAAGTGTCACAGGGTTGGGATCGAAGAGGATGTGAACAGTGAGATTAGGAATGAGATACAGTGGATAGGAATAGAGTCACAGAGGAGTAAGATAGTACCAGGGGTAGTATATGTAGGCAGAGAGGGATTACCAGAGGAATGGAACGACCAGGTGTATGTACAGTTAAGAACACATATCAACAGTGTACAGGAGCAGGGATACCAGGTCATGGTTGTAGGGGACTCCAATGTCCACATAGGAGATGGATTAGACGGGATTGACGGAGGTGATAGAGACCAAAACAGGAATGGCAGGAGGCTACTTAGCTTCTCTAGAGAGTTTTTGAATAGGGACATGCATTGTAAAGGAAAGTGGACATGGGTTGCAGGTGACAGGATATCAATCATAGACTATGTGCTGGTAGATGAGAGAATGCTCGGGGATATTGAGACATGTAGCATTGATGAGGAAGGGCATATGGATATTGGAAGTGACCAAAATTGGATAGTTGTGAATCTTAGGTGTGTGAAGAAAGAGGAGAAACAAGGGGGTGTCAAATGGGTGTGGTGTGTTGGTAAGGATACTGACTGGGAGGCATACAGACAAAGACTATATGATGGGCTGAGGGGGTGGGAGGAAAGGTGGGTGGAGAGTGAATCAGCTGATATTCAGGGGATGGCAGATGAGATGAGGAGAGTAATATTTGAGGTTGCAAAGGACGTAATAGGAACAAAAAAGTATCAGTAGAGAAGAATGGTATAGTATAGATGCAGAGATAAAGAGTGCAATTAAAAATAGAAAGGTTAAGAATAAAGCTTGGAGGTTTGGTAGGAAATACAGACAGCAGAATGGAATAGCTAAGGCTGAGGAGGAGTACAAGGAGGCAAGAAGGATCATACAGAAGATGAAGACACAGAGAAGGATAAAGAGGAATGATAAGATGACAAAAAGGGTTCTGTCAAGTGGAGGTGATTCATTTGCAGTTTTTTGGAAACGGGTGTTGAAAAGGAAGATAGTAGGAATTGACAAGCTTAAACATAAAGGCAAAGTAGTAAAGGAGGCTAAGGATATAGGAGCGGCATTGCAGGAACACTGGGATGAAATTAATGACCCACAATGGGGGGGGGGAGCCACCTAGTGGTAGAGTAAAAGCAGGACCTGACGGGTGGGAACAGGAACTATGCAAGAGAAATGAGAGAATAGAGACTGAAATAGCAGTGGACAGGTTGATAGTAGGAAAATCCCTAGGGCCAGATGGGGTACTAAATGAGTATATAAAGAAAGGTCCAGAAATATGGGAGAGTATGAAATTTTTGTTTAACTTGGTTATTGAAAGAAAGGAGGCCCCAAGAGAATGGAGGGAGCTGAAGATAGCATACATCCCAAGGAGAGGATCAGTGGATAGCCTAGATCACTGCAGCAGGATAGCATTAGTCTCAAATATAGGAAAGATTTTTGCACGTGTAATGTACATGAGACTAGGGAGACTTGTGGAGAGGGAAGGTTTCTTAGGAGGGATTCAGAATGGTTTCAGACCAGGCAGGAGGGTTGTTGATCATGTGTTTACATTATCACAGGTGCTAGAGATACATGGCCTTCCTTGGTGTGCCAAAAGCTTACGACAGGGTTTGAAGAAATGCACTGTGGGCTAAAATGGAGGGGCCAGGCTTTGGTGGTGGCTTTCTGGAAGCTTTAAAGGCTCTGTATGCAGGTATAAATTGTAGTCTGAGTATAGGAGATGTGGTAACTGAGGGGGCAAGGTTAGACACCAGGCTAAAACAAGCTTGTATGTCATCACCGATTTTGTTTGCCATATACATGAGAGAACTGGGAACTGATCTGTTAGAGAGCAATAAAGGGGTAACAGTAGGAAGAGAAAAGATAGCAGGGTTGTTCTTCGCTGATGACATTGTGTTAATGGCATATACAGGTATAGAGTTAAAGGAACTTTTAAGGATAGCAGGTGCCTTTGGAGAAAAGTGGAGATTAGAGTTTAGTGAGAAGAAAAGTCAGGTCATGGTCTTGGGTCAGAAGAGAAGACAGGAGGAGAAATGAATGGTAGGGAAGTTTTGGATACCAGAGGGTCAAGAGAAAGTCATTAGAACTGGAGAGAGGGGAAGAGTATGAATATTTAGGGGTGAACATTAAGGTCACAGGACAGGGAATGTTCAAGTACCATGTTGAGAAAATCAGACAGAAGGCAAATGGAGTGAAAGGTATGATAAAGGTCACAGCAGCAAAGAGCTTCAATAGATCATTCAAAGGAAGGGTGCTGTGGGAGCGTGTAGCCATACCTGGGATGTTATATGGGTTAGATGTGATAGCCATCAGTAAAAAGGATATTGAATGGATGGAGAAGGCACAAAGGGAGATGGGGAAATGGCTGCTTGGGGCACCACTGTGTGTAGCAACAGAGGCTGTGTTGGGAGAGTTGGGATGGTTACCAATAAGAGATAGAATAGCTAAGGCTAGGTTAGGCTATTGGGGATATTTGCAACAGGTGAATGAGAAAAGATGGTGTAGGAAGGTTTACATGGAGGCTGTTAGTGAAAAAACAAAATTAATTCAAGAAATAGACAAGTAAGCTGAGAAATGTGAGTTGAAAGGGCCAGATGAGATTGAAGTGGCCTGGAAACCGTATATAGGAAAGGTGGTTCAAGAGAAACATGTGGAGCATTGGAAAAGAGGGTTGAGGAGAAGAGCACACTGAAAGCATATAGAGCTGTAGACAAGCCAGTGAAGACTAAATGTTGGGATGGTAGCAAGGGTTCTAGACTGTTTTTTCAGGGTAGAGCGGGAGTGATCAACCTGGAGAAGAGGAAACATAAATGGACAAATGGGAGTGATGCGAAGTGTAGGGTGTGCAGGGAGGATGTGGATGAGACCATTGAACATATGTTGACATGGTGTACAGTTTATAGAGCACTTAGAGACCAGCTATTTGTACAATAGAGAATGAAAGATGGACAGTGCAAAGGCTAAGAGCAAGTCAGGGACATGGCAGAGAATGATAGGTTAGCATGAATACTAGGATTGTAGGGCGATTTTCGAGGAAGAAGAATTGGTTAAGAGTCAGTGAAAGGCTTCTTGATGCAGTGCTGGGATAGTAGGAATAATATTTTAGGATTAATCACTGAAGAGAACAGAGGGCAACCTTAGAAGGGAAGAGAGAAGGTAGCCCTTATTAGGGCTCCCGCAACCCTACCAGGTGGCATCATCAGCAGGGGTGGTGAATATGCCAAGCGCAAAGTTGCAACAGTGGGATAGGGCTGAGTGTGTGGGGTTTTTTTTGCTTTTTTTTTTTTTTTTTTTTTTTTTTTTTTTTTTTTTGTTATAAAGGCCACCTGACTAGCGCCCAAGCCAGTCAGAACTGCAGCAGAGAAGCGGAGTGCCACAGAATATTATGAAGAGAAAAGAAATTTTAATCTTACAGTTGGCTTACAGCTTTTAGTTTGGTATAACAATGGATAGACTGGCATGTGCTTGCCTATATCACACCTTAGCATAGAGCTAGAGCAGCCAACCTTGTGAACTTTTTTCTTTTTCTTTCTTGAGAAAAATATCGTGGGGAAATGGAATGTATACTAAACATGTATGATTTTTTTGGGAGGGAGGTTTTTGGTCAACACAGAAACCCCTGAGTAGGCTTCTGAACTCCTGCCAATTTGTCCATACTCTTTATAGGCAAATTGGGTCACATGATGGGTATAGGGCATCCCTCCACTATTTGATTATAACCCGTTTGTTTCTGTCTGTAAAGTTTTAAATGTTTAGTCATACAATACTGATTAACAGACTGCAGATCTAAACGTTATATGACATTTGACCTTGAGTAGTATCGTTTTGATTTATTACAATGGTTTTCAGGACTTTCCCTGAAAATAAGCCTATAACGTTAAGTTTTTAGGAATTTTGGCATTAATGAGTATACTGACCTCTCAGTTACCATCGCCATATGCCTTGCACATAGCAGCTGGAACTGCTCCTGATCGATAAGTTTTTCGATCTTATCAATCTTTGTCTTATAGACAAAAGTCGATTGGTATGACAGCACCACCTATTGAGTGGTTGAGGAACTACTCAATGAACATGCACACACATTGCCTGCTCCTTAATCATCCCTTCTCCAGAGAAGTCAGTGAACATCAGTAGATTGGGTGAGAGAGCGTGGTGGTCGATTGGGCTTCACAGGTAATTGAGAGGGAAGTGTTCTCATTCATACTGAAATTACTAAAACTTTCCACTATTATTTATGTAACATTACCTCTCAATTACCATTGCCTATGTACAAAAGTTTTGGTGTGAGAGTAAGGCTACAAGTGAGAATACTGTCCAAATACCACCCCATTGGTCTTGTGTGACCTAATCAGTCCTTGTGTGGAGGCAACATGTGCTGTAGAATCCCCAGAGTCTGTGTACATGAGGCCATCTGAAGCAGGACCCCGAGCAGTTAGGTAGGATCCCCCTATGACCTGCTGTCAAACCAAGCAGGCTTACCAGTGGTACACCAAGACTGGAACTGGCTTCTAGCTTCAGGAACCATATTCAATTCTGATAGTCAAGCTCCAGGTGTTATAATTATGGGTATGCCTGGGTGTTTTGATTTTAGAAGTCACTGCACTCATTGACTGTGTACCAGGTCAAAGAGTTAGCTTGCTTTCCTGGGCTGACTCTCAGGCAGTTTGTAAACAGTGTTGACCTACATTTCTATGATTCATTTCATTTTACTGTCTGTACACATTTGGGAGGTGATCTTGAAAGATCAGAGACATGTCTCACTCAATGTACTGGGATGTGTGGCTAATTGACAAACTCTGGAACAATGGAGATATTTCTCTGTCTTTCTCTGAAGCAGATATTTTTCTAAGGGAAGGAAGAGAGAATTTCGAAGATCTGACAGAAGCTGTGTGACTCCAACCCAGTGGAACTGTGAGCTTTTGTTTTTACCGGTGCAGTGTGGACAGTGTCTTTGAGTGGACTGGTATATTTGGTGTTGAGTGTACCACACCGGACCCAAACAGCACCTCTTTGGGTTTTGATCAGCACCTCACCTTTCAGTACTTCATTGGAACCAAACCATACCTCTGTGGGATTTGTACCAGATCATTTGGCACCTGCCATAAGACCTGGAACTGTGGATAGTACCTGTGAGTAATCTCACCAGGGACTAGGATTCACTTAAAACTGTTGAATTATTGAAATACCAGTGGAGATAAGTTTACCTACTTGTACTTACCTTGCTTGTTAATATATCATCATTGTTAAAATTATATCATTGTAGTCATTTTTTGTTGAGTCCTGCTAATATTCAGAAGGTGGACATCGTAACACTGGGCATAGGCAGAAGCTGTCTGCATCTCAGACAAAATGGCAATAACACTGGGGTATGGTCAAGTAAGTTCAATGGCAATAATGTTCTGGTCATTTGCGAGATAAAACCTGTTAAGAACCATGGATTCAACGGACTTAAACCACAGCTCTGTAGGCACTAGAACAGCAGAGAGGCTGCCCAGAGAGAAGCTGGTAAAAGGGCCACACTAAAAGGCCAGAACCTAAGTGAAGGAGCATTCCAGGTGAGCAAAGCCATAAATGCCTTCCTCCAAGATGAGCATATACTTAAGGTAGTACTCAGCAAAGGTGATCGGAGACCTCCATTGACATGCCCTCAGAATGTGAACTACTGTGACATTCCAAAAGGCATACTAGTGGGTATTGAAGGCTCATACCTCATGCGCTCTGGGAGTAAGTGTCTTGAGAACTGCTGGGTGGTTCTGCACTGTCCTCTAGGCATGGTCTGTTTGATCCACAATGAAATAATTCTGCCAATTGCATCTTCTCATGTAGACTCATCAATGTGGAGGAACAAAAGTGTTCTCTCTCCACAAAACCCCTCAATGCACTGGAGATACCACTCTAGGGCATTCAAAGGGCACAAAGTTCTTTCCTCTAGGGGAAGAGATATATCTATAGCATGAAAGAATCCATCCATTAAAGGAGTGGTCAGGTAACCATTGGATTTGGTCATGCACTAAGGCATGGATCTCACTTCATGTAGCCCCAGACGCCAGTGTTTATGAGAAAAAAGTTGTCCACATCCAAAGCTTGAGGTCCACCTTACAAGGGTCCTCAAGGTGATCAAATAGTATGAGACCATTACTTGTCAACGTAGTTGTCCAAAAACCAGTCCAAGTCATAAAACGTCCAAACATTCACAAGCTATCAACATGAATATTACCATATATATATAGCAAGAGTTGAATATTCATTAAGCAATACATTGTCAACCAATTTCAAAACGCAACAAGACATCACAGTTACAACAAAATTCAACATCAGTCATGAAAAATAGAAGTCAACAACAGTTTTTGATGATGTCAGACTGAGAAACTGCTCTGAAATTCTGAGCAAACGAGAACCATACATTTTCAATTTGTTAGCCATCAAACAAGCAAGGTCAGAATCCAGAGATTCCAAGGTAGGCATACCAATCCTACATTGTATATATTATCAGCAACCATACTTAAGGTAGCGTCGGTAAACCTAATTTGGACTGCAAACATCACTCCTGCCATTTTTTTTTTTTTAAGAATTCGGAAGATTAGGCTGTCATCTTTAATGTGGCCAAAAATCAAGTTAAAAATACGTCTACTTTTATGTGAAATTTGAGCTCAAAAATGTTCCAAGTTTCAACCCTTCACCCACGCGGATCAATGTTTCTTATGGTATGTAAAAAGCCTTGTCAATCAGACTTAACACCGTGACGTAATCAGGTCAAACTGGCTGAATTCGAGTGAACGGGTGAAGCCCCAACACGTCGGTATCAACATTACAGCAAGTACCACAAACGTACAACAATCGCACGGGCAAACATCATGGGGAAAGCTAAAAAAGATAAGCGAAGCACCCATAAGGCCGTTAATTATGATGGAGAGGATGTTGTTACTAGCAAAGCAAGGGTCACAGAAGAAATGAGTGTTGCTGGGTGAGTTGATTTTGGCTTCTGATCGTAGGCGGCAAGTTGGTCTTGCGTTTGAGGCAAGGCTTGAATTGACTAATACCAATTTACCGGCACAATGGCTATGCATGGTAACTTTTCTGTGTGAAATTTTTCGTAAATAATTTGATCAAACAAAAACAAAAAAACAAAAAAACAAAAAAAAACAAACAAACTTGCAGGCACCAGACTTTCGTTCAGATCTGAACTTTCTCGATGGCGCAATACATTACAAGTTACCATCAAAACTCCTATTATCACTCGGCACCTCCCTGCACTCGGTAACTATTTGCCGACGGACCGGGCAAGTGGAAAATGTAAAGAATTTGGTGTTTTAATGCTACATAGTCATTGATTTGATGCAGGCTTGTTGAATTGCAAAAAATGTAAGTGCCACAGAAACTACAGCCTTTGGAACCGATAACGCCCGCTACACCTACGAGTACGAATCAAGACGGAGATCTGAGCTAAAGTAATGGCAATGCTTACTGATAACGGGAATGTGGTTTCAGGTGTACTTCGATACGTGTATGTGTTTTTTGCAAATTTATGTGGTGATCCATAATCAAGAGTCCTTAGTAAACAATTTGCGTGCTTTTTGCAGGTACGATGGAGAGGTGTTTTTCAACCAGCTGGTCATGTCGATCACCGCCATGAAAATGAAAGAGAAAAAGACCCACAAACAAATACGGTGGTTGCACTACTGCCTATATTATATAACTCATAAGCTGAAGGTACGATTTTCCTTTTTCAGACAACTACTCAGTAATAACATACAAGTATCAATATTGACCAGTGCCAGTGGGAGGAAAAGAGAAAGTCAAAGACAGACACACGTGTTTCAGCTTCAATACACAACAAAAAAATTATGAACTTTTTTTTTTGTATTATTGTAATTTACCTAATGGGTTTCAAATTTGAAATAACAGGTTCATTACCAATTTTCATTGTTTTATTGATATCGTCCTTGTAATATTTCAGTACCTTTACATATATTATAATATTTCAATATCAACAGGTTCATTACCAATTTTCATTGTTTTATTATGATATCGTCCTTGTAATATTTCAGTACCTTTACATATATTATAATATTTCAATATCAACAGGTTCATTACCAATTTTCATTGTTTTATTATGATATCGTCCTTGTAATATTTCAGTACCTTTACATATATTATAATATTTCAATATCTTTATATATATTCAGGTATTCATGTCAAATTTTCAGATCATGGGATTGAAAAAAAAATGCAACAATCAGTCCTGGCACAATTTTATGCTTTTCAATTTTCACACAATGCATACGAAATTAATTATATAATTCATTATGCAATATGCATTTCAGGATCTGGAAATAGGACCTGCAGAGTGCCAGTTCATCTTTCCGCCATGTGTCTTTGCGCTGATAACAATCACGCTACCCAACCAAGTCGAAGGTGGAAATCCGGCCATGAGCATACGAGGTTTCCATGAAGAGTTCTGTCGTGCCATTATGTCTGTTTAGAAAATGGACATGTGAAATACGGACTACTGGTGTAGATAAAGCTTGATGAGGCTTTTGGCTGATGTTTATTGCTTGTGGATTGGTAGGAAATTTCGAACACTTTCAACTCAAAGCTGAAGGAGATGGACAGGTGAAAGCAGATAAATGAATGTTGTATATATTGTCAATAAACTTGTTTTTTTTTGTACAAAATTAGAAATCTTGTTGTTATATCCTTGTATTTATCAGATTCTATATCAAAATTGTCATAACACTTAACCACAATTTTTACATGAAGAAAACCTAAAATAGCATAAATGGGCAGTTTTGTTGTTGTGCCAAAACCTAGGCCTACATTGAAATTTTATCATTGACCCTGATATACAGTTCATTGAAAAATAAATTAATTTTGAAATGGATTGTAACTGACGATTTGTACGGAACTACTTGTACAATCTACCATATTGTTCCTAACTGGCCTTTTCCTGGGGGGGGGGGGTTATATCTTGATTAGGTTGTGGCTAATGCTTGTTGCTTGTGGATTGTTAGAACATTTTTGACACTTTCAGCTCATCCATACATCTTTCATAAATGGTTTTACATTATGAAACAAATTTATTACATATGAATGCATATTCCAAATTATTGTCTGGATATAAATACACTCTACCTTCAAATGTGTATTTCACAATTTGAAAGGAAATTTTATCCTATAGATGTTGATGAGGAAAACACCAAGCTGTTTTTACATTTAAAAAAAAGACAACAAAAACGAGTGTTTGTTAAACTCCCATTCTTTTTTATACAAATATATACAGGTAATGCACTGTTTGAAGACAACAGGGTCCTGGTTTGAAAGCTGCCCCGTTAAAAAAACGTCAATTATTGTATCCTTTGGCAGCGACACTGCATATCTGTCATGTCCAATCTTTCCACTGTGACAGCATACAAATTTATAGTTCGTCTGTCCACTTGTAAGTTTTGCGCTGGATTTAAACTTGATATATTTTTAAAGAATTATGGGGTTTCAGGCCGGGATCTCCACTATAAAAGCAATGTCAATTTTAAAAAAAACATACAAACAAGGTCAATGATTGTCGCATTTGGCAGACACAGTGGAAATCTTATTCTCAAAGTCACATCTACTCCTCCTGAGTGGGACATTCTTTCGGGTGTCCCTTGCGGGGCAGTCCACATTTCCTGCACTTCGGGGGGGGGGGGGGGGGGGGCCGTGAAGTCTTTGCTTTTGCACTAGAGTGGAACTTCCCTGACGCATACGTCGGTCCTTCTGCTTTGCTGAGAGCGTCCATTTGTGCTGCCCTACTCTGTCTTCTTGCCTTCCTCTTCTCTTTAGCAACTGTACTCTCCTTGTAAGCAAAATCTATCAGTCTTTTCCTATCCAGCCAGGCCAGGTTTCTTGCCGCCACTGGGTCAAGTACCAAGTCCTGCTGCTCAAACAGCAGATGCACCATTTCCCTCCTACCTCGGTTGAACCACATGATTCCCAGGTCGATGTCTAAAAGTACCTGATCGGGTGAGTGGTACTGTGCCTTAGGAACAATCGTCCACACTACATGGTGTAACGCTTCATTGGTGTTTTGTGTAGCTCCCAATGAGCAAGACCCCACAAGCTCTCTGTCTGTCAGGGTGTTGAACAGCGGCCTCATGGATTCCACGATCGCTGGAGCTAGTGGCTGTGCTGGTGGCCTGAAAATAAAATTTAGCTATTTTGAAATGAAGATTACAAGGCACTCTTCACATGGTTCAGGTATTCCTATTCAAAATTGACGATATCTGAAATCCAAACAGAAAAAAAGCTCTCTATTTTGCTCCCTCCTCAATGATCACTGGTACATGTCTCCGTAATATCTATCATACATGCTTATTCTCTTGTTGAACAAAAAGGATACTTTGGTACCTATTTGTGACAGCATTATGAAGGCATAACAAAAGCCATGAACACAATGGAAGGAATTTGCGATGAAATACCAAGGCTGACATCTGACAGTGTTTGTATACGAACCATAAACAAAGGCAGAGCGCACCTGCATTGTGTTTGCATCCTTTGATACTCCCATACCATTATGCCCCATACAGTAACTGCTAATGAATGTTCTCCCATTCAGACAGTTCGATGTTTGTGTACAGTAAAAGAATCAAGCACTATCTTCAGGACAATAATATATGATGGTCCATGTTATATACAACTATCTGAAACCTTTTGCCCCATTTGAGCAACTGGTAATCAGTATCTTGTGCTAACCCCCCCCCCCCCCCCCAACTACTTACCGGTAGCTGTTTGTCCCTAAAGCTTGGTCAACCTGGAATTTGCACCAGCTTGTTGGGCCTGTTGGACACTGGTCGTGTGAGGGTGGGTCGCCATAGTGGCCCAGCATGGCCCAGGTGTCCTTTGCAATGCGTTCTGGATCCCCAGCGTTGCTACGGAGCGCAATGCCGTAGAAGGTCTGCATGGCATTTATCCTCCCATGAGTAAGCCGTCCCTTGCCACCGAGCTGTTTCCCATCTGAAAGCTGCTTCCCTGTGTAAATAATGGACAAAACACAAACACAAAATTTAGTGTACAATATGATGTGGGTAACACAGAATTTTTACCTTATTTCAATACAGTTGTTTCATGTTTCCTTCGTTGTCCTCTTTCTATTTTTGTTTTGACAATTGTTTCATACTTCCATCACTGTCTTCTGTCCATATTTACTCCAGTTTAGTTTTGTTTTTACCAACTCTTTTTTTTTTGTTCAAGCTGGTACCTTTGTTTCTCTCCAACAGTCTTCTCAGGCCTGTTCCCATCCTTTTTTGCACGTGGCCTATGCATTCCTGTTTGGCTATCGTGTAGTCCTCCCCATACGGTTGTTCCCTACACACAGACTTGCAGGCAGACGAGTCCCCGTCCCCAATGTACGGGTTGTACCATACATTATATTTATCCATCAACCTGCCAAATAATTCTACTGCACCTGAAACAAGTAACGTATTGCAAGTAGGCGTATAGTGACCCTGGCCTGAAACAGCAACCATTGGGTAGGTCTAATACCTGCAATGTATTATACCCCCTATTGTGAAAAATAACCTGTAAAGCATGACACTGGTCTTTGAAAAATGGTGGTCCCTCCCTAAGGTCAGGCACATACGTCTGTATGTCCCTACTAAGATATACAAATGTTTGCCTGCTGTTCAAAGTTTTCAAGGTCAGGTTGTAAAGAACTTCACAAATGTTCTCAATGGTGAATCAAAATTAAAAATTCACAGTATGATTTAGTTTCAGTTCTGCTTCATGTACATAACATATATGTATATACAGTGCTTTTCGCTGAGAAATTTAGAAGGGAGAATCTCCCTGCCTTTATCCTGGGGCTCGCTTCAATTTTCCGGTGCTCCCTTCTGCCCTGGTGATATTTTTCTTTATTTATTTGTATAGTGTCAAATTATGCCCTGCCTTCTTCCTTCTTCTTCCCCCTTTTATGCCCTGTCATATGGATTTTGCACCATCTTTACAAAATTCTGGGAAAAACGCTGATCTATATATACTGTAAAAATGATCAAAATTTATAGAATTTCTTATGTGGTTTTGTGTCATTTTGATTCCAAGGAAGTAGGGTTGGGGGTCTAATTAGAGCTGGCGTCCTTATTAGGAAAAATATGGTATAAACCAAAATACACAGACACAATAACCTACCACTGGCTTCCATAGATGATGCACTTCCTTTGTGATTCATCACACAGTCCGGTCCATGGTTGACATACCACTCGAGGTATGAAAGGCTGTTCTGGTCTTTGTCGGCCCACCTTTGGCAAGCTAGGCAGGTCTTACACATGTAGTGTCTATCAACTACTTCGCCTGTGTCTTGGGATATTGCTGTAACAAATCCATGTTTGGAGTCTGCTCCTCGTCGGATCCATGACCCATCTAAAGAAACTGGCATGTCCACGACCAGGTCCTCTAACTCCTCAGTTGTGAGTTTCTTCCCTGGGTCCACTCCTGGAACTTTCCCCTGGTCCACCCTCAGCTGCTTCACCTTTAGTACGGCTCTGAATGAAATATTACCCAGAGATAAAAAATATGTGCAAGAACATGCTCCATGTCTTGTAACGGGCCAGTCAAAATGTTCTGCATTTTCACATTAGTACACAGATTTTTTTCTTAACTTCCCCCTTCCCCCAATTTGGTACATGAACAATGCTGTTTGTTTGTTTATTTTTTTTTCTGAATGTCCAACAGTAGCTTCATGCTGTTGCATGTTTTATAGTGCCCGCATACAGGTATCTTGAAAAACACAAACTCATTTATGTAATTTTTGGACAGATCTGATAATTGTTTTTCTGTATTTCACATTGAGTCTAGGCCTGCCTACAAGGTCTTCACCTTGTTTGTATTTACAGGGAAGTGCTACATGACACTTTCCTATTATTTCTCTCCCCGGACCAATGGGGATGATTGATAGGCTGAATTTTCTTCCATTTTACAGCATACAAAAACCTAAGACATTTGATCTGGCGAGACTCAAAATATGTCTATAGTTATAGGCCTGGGTGAGTAATTACCATACGACGAGTAATTGCACGAGGAGATACAAAATGTTATCAAAACAACCAGCTTCCAAATGTAAAAGTTGTGCGTATAGACATTGCATTGATGCATCAAGACCGCAGACTATTATAAAATTACATGCATGTGAATAATCATGAAGTTGAACCTACCTTCGGAATTCATCTTGCAAGATCTCGTTCGCCGAGTCACCCCACGCCTTAGTGTGTCTCATCCATGACTTGTTGTCTACTGGTGCAGGTAGATTCAGGTGGCTGGCAAAAGTAGCAGCACCTCGTCTTCCTTTCCCGATAGCCCTCGTGGTAATGACACTTAGCTTGTTGACTATCCTTGCTCCAGAATCACAGGCTTTACTTGTCCATTTCCATTGCGGGGAAACACTGCAGTCAATGTTCGTACACTCCAGGGCAAGGCACGATGCCCATCCGCGACGGCGGCTCGAGTCCTCCTTCAGCTGAAGGTCTCCCCCACAGCCCCTACACACTGCCGCAGCGTTCACTAAATCACTCAGCTCTTCCATATCGATCAATCTGAAGCCTGTTGGCCGTTCAATCCCACACACCTAGTCTTCTTGTTCGGAGTCTGTAAATGTTTAGGTATCCAATGTAACATTACTGTCCATCCATGTCAAGCCACTAAACTCAAGATCCGACGGATCTGGTCGCCCCTCTGTATGCCACTCGCCTTCTCCGGGAACGTCTACCTGGTCACTTACAGTGACAACTGTCCCGGTTGAAACGTCCGCAAACTTGCGTTCCGTTGCACATGATATACTTGTTGCAGTATAGCTAGAATCACATTCGATGTCCCTCTGGTTCTGAACCCGCGATCTTGCAATTCTGTCCAGCGAAGTGGTAGCCCATTTTTTTTTCTCCTTCCTTGACCGTTCCATGGTTTTCGCCTTGAATTTTGCTCAGGTCGTACTTGTATGAAACTTTCCGAAACACTGTGCAAAGTGAAGCATTGCCATCGTGTTAATAAGGCCATTCGCTTCTTTGATCTGTCGTTTGAGTCGTGAGTGATGCCAAATTTGCTGGACTCCAATGTTCGATCTGACATATGAGCAGTGAGCGATGTCATGTTTGTAAACTTGACAAACAAACTGTAAAACCGCGTGTTGTTGTTTGTTGTCGCCGCCATTTTGAACACAGGGGTCAAAGTTGGTTGCCCAGGGTGATAATGCGATTAAGGTTATCCCCCTTCGCCCCACCTCTCTCATTGTGTTTGTAGCGGGCCACATGAGAAACCATTACAAGGAAACCACAGAATAGTTCAAGTTTCAGTGGAACGACATCAAAGATTGGGATTTATTGACGGCTTTTAATGTTCAATTTTTTATGACAATGTATGAAATGTATAGTAGCACATGGTTTCTTGTCACACAAGAACAGTCGTCACCGTGGAGTGAACACAGCTCAAGTAACAGCAGAAAATGCCACCAAACACGACCAGATTTCCTTTTGGGGCCATTTTTTGCGGTTTAGGTTTGGCGACGACTTTCCTAATTTTAATTTTTATTTTCTCGAAAACGGGTGGACCAATTTTCCCGAAATAAAAAGGAATGAAAAGATAACAACATAACTTAGGTGCGGCATCCTGCGTTTGGATATATTTTTATTTTTTGTGTGGTTTTCGGAATTCTAAATTCAGAGAAGTGGTCAATTTGAGAAGATACCCTTTCTACAGCTGATAAAATGATAAATATTCCGTTTAGAGAAAAAACAAAAATGCCGAACCTGGACACCTATATAAAGTTTCCTTTCACAAAATTTCAAGGTTGTAAGGAATTTTTTATTCATTTGTGCCTCAAAAAATCTTGAAAACAGACCCTCATGCAATAGCCGGGCTCCTGTCTCACGGGTGCGCTTTTTCCGAATTTGTATTGCACATATGAAATCTCGAGATCTTGGCGAAAGTAAATATATATAGTTTCATGGGTGTAAAAATATTATCCTTGACAGAAGAGCGGGTTAAAGACCGCAGCGGTATACACGCGGAGCTTTACCGACGCTACCTTAAAGGGTCTCCTGAGGTGACCATGGATTGATGTCCCACTCTACACACCAGCATGTGAAGACATTCTAGCAGATTAAATAAGCAATTATTCTCGAATACGTGCTTTTAAATTCCTACCTGTGATCCTGATCTACAACTGACTCTATGGCATTTTTGGCCAATAGCATCTAGACTGCCTCTAAGAGTGCAGAATGTTTGGATTTTTTCATGGGAGGTGTTAACCTTCTGGGGTCTGGAGCAAGGTAGGCCTGTAGTGGCCTAAAGGCAGGAGGTACCTGTGTTTTAGATTATCCATGATGAATGTATCATCTGTGATAGACTCCAACAAAAAGAGATAAGCAGAAAGGTATCTGCTGACTCAGTGCTCAGAGATGGGAGAGTCTGTGGAGCAAGGCAGCTCTGAGAGAAGTTCTGTGATAGGCACAGTAGAGTCAGGACCCCTGAGAGTTCTTGCAGCATTTATTGGCCATCTGAGGGGCAAGTGTGGCCTTGGAAGGCTGGCCTTTCCATCCAGAAGGCTATGAATATCCAAATGTTTGAGCCTTAGGAGTCACTGCAGCCACAGACTGAAGTGACTTGGTCGAGTCACTTAGTGCTTTATCTGAGCAGAGGTACTCCAAATGGGTTCGATGCTGCTGCAGACAGTTGACTGCTTTACCTATCTCACCTCCTAACAAAGTTGGCAAGAAGAGATAGCCAGTGTGGGCAAGGCTGAAGATGAAGGTTGGGAGTTTCTGTCCCGCTGGGAAAGCATCCCTACACAACAAGCACAAGTTTACTTCTAGTATACAGGCAAGGCAAAGTTGGTGATCATTTGCTCATGAGTAATCAAAGACATGTGCTATTTTCTAGGAGATGCAGCATGCACATGGGGTGGGGATACAAGAGACATGTTTAATGTTGGTAGCATTGACTCTTTAAAGGCTACTTTATAATGTAGACCCCAAGAGAAGGGTACAATTGATTGCCTCTGAACAATGGATGGTACTGGCTACCTATAAATACCCTAGCATGATCTTCAGGACTGAATGAACTGTCAGTGGTGCACAGTTGTCACCAGCCTTAAAGTTCATTTCCAGCTACAATTGAATTGGTACCTTTCTGCTAGTTTATATGATATCTGTTTTTGTTTTTTAATAAGAACAAAATTATGCATAAGGTATGTTGCTTCCACAATTTCTGAAAGGTATTGTGTATATTTTTAATTTATAGCCTGTGCGTATTATCATGATATAAAACCACTTTTTACTTGTTTAGTCCAGTCCATATTATGAGGACCAACCTCAAATTGTAACAGTAATGTTTTGTTTATTTCGTGTTCAACATGACTGCCTCTAGCTTATATAAAAAGACAAGACAAACCAATGGGTGCAAAGTTTATATTTTGCACAAAGTAAAAATGGTTTCCATGGGAAGCGGGTGCTTTAAATTCTATTACACTGAGATATATGTTCAATGAATATGAATGATTAAAATACTTTTGCTTTTTATTTTCATATTTTTTTTTTCAAATTCAGACAGATATCAAGTGGCTTTCCTTGACATGCCCGAGCATTTGGAGAAATTCAATATGGCTACGAAGATGGCAGCTGGTGCCCCCAAAAATCATAACTTTTTCACCAGTTGCCCTGGAAATGCAAACAAAGTAAATTTTCATGGGATATCAATTTTTTATAACCTCTGCAGGCAAAGTGTGGATAATATACTGTTTCTGGCTTGTTTCTCCATCTGTCTGCATGTCTGTGTGTGACTCTCTCAATCCATCTGCCCTACATCATGTGAACAAGATATCTGCTGAGCCTTTGTTCATATGTACCTTATCGTTGTGTTACTATTATTACTTGGGGTCATTTCTTGAGCTGATTAGATCTTGTGATCTTCACCGAATTTCTCAGGTCACAGTGTAAAACCTTGTCTTGCTCTTGAACATAATATCACCTGAGACATCAACACATTTAACACTTTGCTGACACAGGAAAGGTCACACCACATACACCGGTTGGCATGGGGGCAATACATTTATTGATTGTTTAATTTTGCCACTTGGCAAAGCACAAACACATGCCCATTATGTGCGACAACAGGACAGGTAGAACTTACCTCCAAAAAAAAAACAAAAGAGAGTGAAGCACACAGTCTGAAGGTCTGAGCACTCATGTGGGGCATATACTACTTTTCCACTCTGCAAAAGGTGTTCGTGCATATGCATGACATGTGCTGGAACTTCAGAATGTCTTGGCCAGTCAATTTTCTCAAAAGGATCAGCCAGAAAGAAAGGGAAACAAAAGGGAAATCAAGAGAGGGAGGGAGGCAAAAGAAAACATTGGATATAACATGGGAAAATGGACTGGCTTGAGAGTCAGCAAGTGTTTAAGAGATGAGACAGACAACAATCATCATGAAGGACCCCTTGTAAAAATATATAAATGACTGTGATATGGGATATATATATATTTATATGTACATATATAGTAACAACAGAATATATGTATTAGTGTTTTGAGAATTTAATATGTTGTCCTTGAACAGCCAACATGTGAGGCATAAAATGAACGTTGAAACTGCAAATCAAGTCAAAGATGAAAAAAAATGACAAAGCTGCAAAGAATCATTGACTGTGCATTTAATGCGGAATTATATTTTTTCTGTCACATCATGATTGAGTTAATCGTTTTGTAGCAGGCCGCTTAGGAGAAAAACACCCTATGTTATTCGGGGCAAATAGTTTGACTACTCTAAATTCTAAAATCATAGATGATCTCTGTCATGATATTTCAAAAATATTTACCATCAATCGACTAACAATAGAAAAGTGATATCTTACATTTTGACATAAATAGACCAAGTAGTGTAATATAGCACATTGAAAAGTGATTACCTTATTGTCCCTAATTCAAACTTAATCTGGGGCAAATAGTTTAATTACTCTAAATTCTAAAAGCATGGATGATCTTTATTATAATTGATATATCAAAATTATTTACCATCAATGTACTAACAATAGAAAAGTGATATCTTACATTTTGACATAAATAGACCAAGTAGTTCAATATAGCACGTTGAAAAGTGACTACCTAATTGTCACTAATTCAAATTTATTCTGGGCAAATAGTTTAGCTACTCTTAATTCTAAAACCACAGATTATTTATCATAATTGACATATCAAAAATATTTACAATCAATCGACTAACAACAGAAAAGTGATATCTCACAGTTTGACAAAAATAGACCAAGTTGTGCAATATGGCACGTTGATAAGTGATAACCTTATTGCCAGTAATTCCAGTTTATTCTGGGCAAATAGTTTAACTACTCCTAGATATATAATCGTAAATGATCTTGATTATATTTGATGTATCATTAATATTTACTATAAATTGACTAGCAACAGAAAAGTGATACCTTACAGTTTGACAGAAACGGACCAAGTAGTGCAATATTGCACATTGATCTTGAATCCCCAATGTTATACAAAAGCAGTTAGGGAAAATGTGATTACATTATTGTCAGTAATGCAAATTTGACGGTAACGATTAACCAAGTTACGAATGACAAATATACAAATACAACCCAAACTACACAGGATATAAATGGAGACAAAATAAGAGAGGTGATACATACAGCATGAAAATATCATTTAGATTCGCCAAAAAACACGCTGCATTGCATACCATCCTGGTTGGGGTAGTGAATATATTTCCAACCATGCATTCATCCATCGAGGGCAATCCAATTGCTCTTTTATTGACATAACTAAGCCACTTGCATTTCCAGTGTATCTCATGATTTGCCGAACAGATACGGTACCTTTTGATGGGAGTTTCTCATACACTTTATCCCTAATATACAGTCTGGGTTTTGGCATATTTGATATAACATTTCGGAAACGTTTGCACACGCTGGACAATCAGGGCAATTTTGGGGCATTTCCTTCCTGGTACCCCTATCAGGGCCGCAATACAGATGAGTAAGGTTCTGTCGGGTTGTAATTTTTAATACCCAGGTACCGGTCAGAGTCCGTATCAAAATACCAAGGTACCCGCGGGTATTACCCGCCACATTGGATTGCATAGTCTATTCTATTAGGGCCACACATTGGCTGCAGTATATTTACCAACAAACCAAATCCACGCAAACATCAATCAAAAGCAACCAAGTCACACCACATTCAAAAGAACGAGACCACAGCGGGCACTTCAATCAAACAAAAAAGCATTTTATTATAGTATCAGGGAGGTGTACACAGATATATGTACTTCCCTGAATGTATCGACCCTGAGTGCACGAGTGTCACTTTGTAATCCAGTTTACTTTTTATTAGGGTTTCTGTTATAATGGAAGAATATGAAGACATGCACCATTTCAGGGGACAAAAAAGCCCGCTGCTTGGTTATAAATAATTTTCGGCATCTGAAAACAATCTTTCACATGGCATGCTGGTGGCGGGAACTTCAAGATATATTCTTGCCATATTTGACAAGCTTTTGTATGCAATGATATTCTGAAGCCGAAATGAGAGAGCTTCACTTTGGAATTTTAAAAGTTCCAGCCTTTTGTGATGTATTACACGTGAAGGGCTATAACTTATTTATATATCTATCTAAAATATATATTATGTGTCTGATATAGAAATATAAATATATATATATACATATATATATACATATATATATACATACATATATATATATATATATATATATATATATATATATATATATATATATATATATATATATATATATATATTACCCGTTGATTCCACGGGTAATAGCTCTCGATTTGGGTGCCCGCGTTTTTTCGTGGGTACCCAGGTACCGGGATACTCGACAGAGCTCTACTGTTGAGCCAGTCTTAAGCCTCGATGCGAGACTCTTAACCCGTATAAAGCCATTACATTTAACGTTCATTTACATTTAGGGGTCTAGTGTCCACCTACCCAAATAATCACATTTAGTGGCGTGTTTACAGTTAGAGGCTGAACCACCCTTTCTTCGTCAAATTTGCGTTTTCATTTAGGGGTACTGTTTACAGTTAGCGGTCTGACACCCAACCCTAAATATTAATTTACATTTAGGGGCGTGTTTACATTTAGGGGTCTAACAGCTTTCGTACTGGGATTCTTTCTTCTGTTTCCCCTTTAATTGGCAGATATGGATTGCTCACGTTCCTAAATACCTGAAAACTCGCGTCTGCATGTTATACCGCTGTGAACGAAACCTTGCATCTTCAACTAAATAATCAAACCTCTGTGAATTTGATGCTATTAAAGTTGTATATATGTTATATAAGATGAGAATACACTGACATGACTGCCATGACCTTTGTAGCAAGGGACTGATAAGTTACATGCGCAGCTACGTCTATCAAAGCGACGAGGACGTTTACGAGAAAATGTGTTTTGTGGACTGCAAGTAATTAAAGTCAATTGATTTGTAATCAGAGGTTGAAATGTGCAGAGTTTACAGGTATTACTGACATTAGGCTAAAATATACCAGTGCTATAACGCCCCTTAGTCCTGCGCATACGTTCATGTTTGCCAAACCTGCATAAGCTTACATTATTTCTGTTAGTAATTAAAATGAATAACCGATATTCTAAATAGGTGTAAGCAACCTAGACATGACAGAAGAGCAACCTTGTATTATGCAACTGCCTTTATGTATTTTCCGCTGTGTCATGTTTGAGTCAGGACGATTCGATGAGCAGCACGGACACAGAAAAGTGTTACTTATCTTTTCAGGCCTGATTGTTTCGTTCAAATTATTGCCTGACCAGTGGCGATAAATTGTGTAAGTTCATCTTTATAAGGCAATAGCACAAATGAGAAGAGGAGCACAGGTAAAATGTACAGTAATTACAAGTAAAGAATTTCAGAACGGAATTCATGATATGCGATATTCACATCCCTTTATGAACGTCCAAACCACATCAACTACATTAATGTCCATAAACCAATAAGACTAAATTACGCTTTGGTAGAACAAAATGGAAAGTTGTTACCTTTCTGAAGTATACGATCGTGAGCACAATAATTCAATCATTGTATATATTATATTTTGTAACCGCAAACACAAATTATTCATATGGTTCTCTCAAAGAGTATACAGTCTGTCGCCTACGCACATAATTGTTTACATTTTCAGTTTGCGCGATCGGCAAGAAGGAAATGAGTAACACCGAATCTATTTACATTGTACAGAAGCACAGTAATCCTCCTTTCTAGATATTGGCTTCTTGATGCATCTGAGTTATATGGAATACACAATGGCAGTTTCACTCTGTGTCACGTCTTCATTCTAATGTAATTTTCCTCTATATGAAACTGATAGGCTTCAAACTTTTATATATTCAAGCACATATTATCCATTGTAGTGAACGTGTTCTTTGACAATAGTATTTGATAACTATTGATGTCACTTACAATATCTACCGACATGAAATCGCTCTTTTAGCCCATGCCCGTTCCTGTGTACATATCTACCTCTCTGTTTTCCATCTACAATTTATTTTTTACAAATGACATTTTAATCCATCAAACTTCATATCTGGATATGGGTGCACGAAATACGTAATATATTCTCATTTGTCCATTGTTTCATGTTCATTTGTAAATATGTAAATCTAATATATATATATATATATATATATATATATATATATACATATATATATATTAATATATATATATGCGTGCGTGTGTGTGTGTGTGTGTGTGTGTGTGTGTGTTAAAGTTTTGTTTGTTGTGTTATTTAAGATATATAGGATGTAAATTTCTTAATATCTCACGGTATTCCATCAAATGCAACGACGGCTTTGAAATTTTGCTGCTGGTTAAAATACGTCACAAGCGTAATTGTTGTGTATTCTACATGTCCAAATATTAAAATTCTTTTTATGCCGTTCATATGAGAAAAGAGTAAGTACAAAGTGGGAAATCAAGACGCCTTATATCAGAGCTAATAGTAGCATGTTAATCAAATGTAGCGTCCCCCGCAAACTCGCTGATTCAATCCAACCTCAAGATTACAAACAGCAAACACTTCACACAATTTTTTTCTGTGCTCAAATTTAAGTGTTCACACCATGAGTAGGTAGGCACAACATTAATATTTCTTTAGTCAGCAGTGTACCTGTTTATTTACAATTCATTACATGTACCTCACGCGGCCAGTGCAGGGGTATGTAATGTGTTCCTACTACCGTGAAGAAACCTGGATGGCAAACATGGTAAAACGAAAAATCGTGGCAGAAGTAGACGTCTGCGTTTGCCCGAAAACATAATTGAAGCTCTTCCACACACATATATATATATATATATATATATATATATATATATATATATATATACATATATATATATATATGTGTGTGTGTGTGTGTGTGTGTGTGTGTGTATTAACAGTGAATTGTGGTTAAGGGCAACACCCCACATTTGCTGACCTACAAAGCCCCCATTTCCACACCTTTGTTGACACCAAAGCCGGGAATTCGGTTTGAACAATCCAGTCAAAATTCATACTTAGCTTTCGTCTCAGAGCATGTGCGATTTGATGTTTCAGTAATGTTTTAAACCACTGTTAAGGATGATGCTAATGGTGTGAACTTACATAACAGTTAGGGATCGAACAGATTTCTTGCTAATTACTTATGCACATATTTCTCACGTATCTGAAAAAACCATGATAGCTATGGGTATAAAAGTCTCTTTTATTTTAGGAGGCCCTGTATTCACTGCATCAGATATGTCATGGCTCAGACATTATTTTGCAAAACTGTGTCTTTTTCCTTTGATATACAGGTTATGAGTTTGTCTTGTGCTTTGTTCATGCAATCCTTGATTTGGTCGAAATGGCAAGGTTTGGATATTAACTGGAAGTCTTTTGTTTATATGTTTATGATAAAACTTTTTTTTGTAAAATATTTATTTTCAGCAGTTTGAGTTGTTTTAACAAAGGGTGCGAGTAAATATTTGAACTATTTTCTTTTGCAATATGAAAATTGCTTTTCTTATTTATCACCATACGAAGATTCCATAGTTTATATGGAGAAATATTGTGGCGTTATAAATCTCAGTCGTAGCACCTAAAGGTAGAGAATGTTGAATTTATTCAAGATTCCGTTAAACCTTGATATCTTATTTGGTATTTTGTCAATGTACGCTTCCCAACTTAAATGTTGATCACTTGTACTTCCTGACAAATAACAATTTAGGAATATTCGATCTGAGTGCCATTCAGCTTAAAAGCTGGCACCCTGATTCTAGATTTCGTTGACGGAAAACCTTCAGCCTCGTTTTTTTCAACCTTAAGCGATAATCGGTTTAAAGTTGTTGTTAGAGTTGAATCATCTACATACGTTACTAATTCAAAAGCTTGACTTTATACTACATTTTCATTTAAACAGATTATAAACAGTGGAGGTCCCAAAATTGAACCTAGTGGAGCACTTGTGGTTTTTGGTAAAGTTCCTGATGTGATTTCTTCAATTTTAACATATTGTTTGTGGTGGTTAAGATAACTTTCAAAGAATTTTGAGCAAACAGCTTTTAAATTAAATTAATTTTATTTATATAACTATTTTTTTAATTCCCGCGGTCTATTTCGTAATTTTGTCCACTAGCTCTATAGTAGCCAGCTCAGTTAAATGAGGATTTCGAAATCCATATTGACTATTGTAAAATAGTTTGCACTTTGCAAAACATCGTATAAATGCTTAAAGACTATTTTCGGAAATAAAAAAAACATGGAGATCACTTCAAAAAAAGATATAGTATAATGATTAGTGAGCCTTCGAACAATTATTAACCTAAAGCATTTGCTACGGTATTCTTGACACAATTTAATTTATTTGCCGATATACTATCGAAACCACAACTAGGTTTGGACTTTCACTGTCAGTATTGTAACATCATCTATACCATTCAATTGTTTGCCCGGAAATTCCGGACGAATGTTGGTTTACAAAAACGTGTTGAATCTATTTGCAATGGTAATTTTGGCTTCAATCAGACGCCCAGTATCTTAAAACTGAAAATGTTGCTTCTCTTAACCTTTAGGTAGCAATTCATTCTTTGTTTTCAATGTTTTCTTAACATCATTTTGTACCTGAAAACAAGATTTATAGTATTTTTTGCCTATCAGATACACTTTTCAAGATTGTTTTGTAAGTAGATAGATTATACACACACACACACACACACACACACACACACACACACACACATATATATATATATATATATATATATATATATACAATTATTAGACCTTCTTTGGTTGAGCATATTTACCCTTGAGACACACTGGAATATTCTTCAAGTTGCACAAGAGAAAGATCTGTTTCATCGTTAATGCAACATTGTTGGAAACACAGGATGCTTAATTCAAAATACTTTTCTCGTACGTCAAGAACAAAAGTCTCGACCTCCGCGAATTTAGCATGAGTTGAATTGATATCGAAGCCCATTATTGTAAAGGTACATTTCAGGGTCGAATTTAAGTCTTGAAAATCATATGGGGAGTGTGTCATGATTTCTATCTGTTTATCCTTATCCAACTCATTGATATCTAGTGTGTTTTCAAGAGAATTTATCTGCACACCACCAGAATGTAATAACATTTCTTGAGTCTCAGTCAGTGAAGATAGTGGACAATGTTGTAGTAAGTATAGATTTTGATTTCAGTTACCGTATCTGCAGTGTTAGCCAGAACTGAAATTTTTAGTTTTTAATTAATATGTTTAATTTTAAACCTAAAAAGCCATGGTATACTCGTGCTTGGAGTAGTTCTTCCTTGTGTAATGAAAGCTAAACTTGTAAGAGCACACGGGGTTATAAGAATAAATGAAATGAAAGGAAAAAAGAAACAGTGTACTGTTTATACTGGTCAAACAGTCGGGTTCTGCTCTGTTCAGGTCAGTGTGTAATGTGGTCAATTAAAGACGTCTTGAATTCTGTAAGAAAACTTAATAAATGCATATAGGCCAACATAGTTCAGCCTATACTATGACACCCATGATTGACTTGCAAGTGGCGGGGGGGGGGGGGGGCGCAACTACTGTCCCCAGTATATATATATTTATATTTAATTTTTTTCTTTCTTTCTGTATAACTTATATTGTTCCGAAGTGGGCTGTTGCGACTGTCATAAGTCTAGCGATAGACTTGGGATGCATTTCATAAATGATTTGTTGATGTCTCATTTCATAAATGATTTGTCGATGTCTCCATGTGGACGTATATATGTATTTTGTGTGGTACCTTACAGATAATATTGTTGAATCTTACAGCTACTTTTACAACTAGATTCTCATCTTGGGGATATTACCAGTTTTTAAGAACTCGACAATCAGTCTTGTCAGACTTTGGACTGTGCCCAATGTTTGAGGCATCCACGGTGTTGTTTAAAGATGGGCGCCCTCCCCGCCTCACAAAAGGTTGCAAATTTGACTGACGCCTTGCAAAATACCTGTACTGCACCATATAAATAAGTGTTCCTGTCCAATGTCTCATATGTATGGGTGTCTTGGAGGTCTGTGTCATTCATGTTGCATTTTTGTACTCTTTCATGACATGCAAAATAAAATATTCTGTTTGTTTTGTGCTCCGCTCATAGAATTCCACCTTCAAATCTTGACAGCTGCCATTGCCGTGCGAGAATAGCGCTTCCGCATGCGTGGCCGCAAGTATGCATGTAAATATGTTCTCGTTACACATGCGTTAATTTCTTTGTGGGCTCACATGCACTGCAACCACGGCATAAGTGTTTAGACCATACACTCACTGAGGGTCATAGCACAGTAAACGTGTCTTTGTGTACATTCGGTCACGCATGCGCACAACCATTCAATATTGCAAGTTCGCGCCAGGGGAAAACATGCATGCGAATCACCTAAGAATTATAGCAGATTCCGGAAAAAATGGATAAGTACCATATTATGCAACGGTGCTTGGTGAAGATACATCAGGAGTAAACAACTTAAGACAAACACCGTACCATAAAAAGTCGTCAAATAATGCATAATTATTTTACTATGCAAAACTCAATTCTGACTTTCCAGTGACAACCATTACGCTTTCCGAGGCAGAGAAGCCGTCCATCAAAACAAAGCGGCTCGATGCCTTATATTGGGGCTAGCCGTGGGCTATGCCACTCATCGAGTGGTATCTGGTAGTGGCGCACCGATACGTACCCTGCAGCGGTCGAAGCTGTATGCCCTCGAGTCGGCAATGAGGAGTGCGTGAATTTCAGTCATATTGTTTTAACGCCCTGGGTCGAGTTCGCTTGCTAACCAACTCAAACTAATTTTGACCAATTCAAACCTATGTGCAAGCAAACTCACACTTGTCTCACCTAGTTTGGTCAAAATGGTGTCACCGCGACTGACAAATTCTGCCAGTGCCCAAGAGCAAATTGTACAGAGCGGATTCAAAATGACGACCGTGAACAAGCATGAGGAATGGTGCACCTACATATACCCTTAAGATTTTTCGCTACTGGCAAAAAAGAGAAAAGTAAGTGTATTAATTATATATGTGTTTTGGGCTGACGTTGAAACGTTCCCTGGTTACTTGCGCTCTGTTACACAACACGTGACTTTGACTAAAGAAATCTAAGGGTTAAGGTTAGGGTTAGGGGAACGGTTGCTTTCGAAAATTGTCCAAGTTATACTGTGTGATGGTATTCTCGGAAACAACCATGAACCGTCGGAACATAATGACGAGGTATGCTTACAGCAAACACAGCACATAAATCCACAATACTGTCGTGTTCATCAGCAAGGCATAATATTTCCTTCATATTATCATCTTCCTATATTTCCCACAGTATCAGAGATATTAAGCGTGGTAAGTGTGTGATATTCGTCATACTGTTTCTGACCAAAACAAGCCGGCACCCGTTTGATTGTAATTGTAACCACGCATGCGTAACAAAGACTGCAGAGACCCAGTTATCATTGGTCGGTTTTAGTCAAGCAAGCGAACTCGACCCCAGGAGTTATCTCCGCATCTCATTAAAAAAACAAACAATCAATAACTTAATTCAACTCCTAGATTCACAAGCAGGCCTAGTTTCAACGGAAGACGGGCGATAGCGTAGCATGCGAGCACTTGTTATATGGCTGGTAGGAATTATTTAATCATAAGGCTCAAAAAGTGTTGATAATATCCCATAACCATTGATTATGAAAAAGAATGTATTATGAAACTTGATTATGCATCTTTTTTGGGCTGACCTTTACCCTCAATCGCAAAAAGGGACCGCAAAAAGAGTGAATTAAGTAAAACCTATAACTCACTCTTTCCGAATTAAGCCTTTCAATGTCTAACAATAAAATTTGAAATGATTGACCTGAATTTCCATGATAACAACTTTCCATTCAAGTACCATTATACCATCAGCCACAAAACTTCTCCGGGTCAGTAGTCTTGATGCAGTAGCATATCATAAACACAAAGCAAACTTTGATTGTGAAATTGTAAAAACACTACACATAAAAACCAACATACCTCCCAGTACTGCCGCTGCCGTATTTTCTTTGGAAAAATAATTGCTGAGTTGCAATATTATCAAGTTCAATTAGAGGCACGTCATCTTCCATTTTGTGGCAGCTAGCAGATTCACGAACTACCTGAACGCCTGAGCGAAATCACGAATGAAGTGACTCAAAAGTGAAATGACACTGTCACACGTGTGTGTAAGAATTTGATTACGTAACTGACAGATAATACGCTTTCAATCATGAAATCACTGATCCGACCTAAACACAA
>OZ026616.1:53992889-54025389 GCA_964020975.1 Hermodice carunculata | reverse complement strand
CTCAGATTGTGGTGAAACTTGATGGAAATGCACCTACAGACGGGTCAATTAAATTCGATGTCCGAGTGATGAAGCTGTAGATGTCTGCTTTTTAGCGATTAATTTTGAAATCGGGTATGTATCGGTTAATCAATCCATTCCTATTAATTAATATGTAATTTCATGAAGGGTGGGATATTTAGTTCATTTCTTTAACTTCTCCAAAACCCTTAACCCTTGGACGAGAGTTGGATTAATTATGGGTTGCATTTCAATGTCACCTGAGGACAGGCTCTTCAAAGAGCCACCGTGTGTTAATTGCATCATAATTCTCATGAAAAATGGTTTGTAGGGCATCTCCGGATCATTGGAACATAGTTATAATTTTACTGAACTGCAGTATCGTCGATGGTGCTATACCTAGATAGAACGACCAAGTCAAGAAATGTTTTAGAAGTTTAGTGAAGTCAACAGATTGAAAACCATATATCTCCGATTTTTTTGCTACAGCAATTGTGCCCTGGACAATGACCAGCACTTGGGATCCATGATTACTGTGTTTAGCCCCCGGGCACTTCAAAAAAGCTATGCGATAGCATTTTCATTACAAAATCCGAAAAGTCTGGTGGATTATCATGGTGTGTTATGTACATCCTTTTGCGTTCCTAGCAGGGATAAGTCAATAATATTCTCTGTTTCAGGTGCTATATTTACCTTGTGCACAGTTGTTCACAGGTGCAGGAAAACATAATGTGTTGGAAATCATTTTCTTCTACATAATGAAACTCTTTGGAATTTGAAGAGTATTGCTTTCTTAATCGAAAGTTGCTTGTACCTGAAAATGTAAAATCATTGCCTAAACATACATCCGTATGAGCGGCTGAAACTATTTCATAGGTTTTGGACACCCCTGTCGGTTCAATCTCAAAATTCATATTGGCATTCTCTATGGTTCAAATTGAGCCCCATTTATGCACAAGAGATATTTAATACTGCTTGGTATAAAGTGATTTACTTATATAAATGCAATATTTTAAACATTTTCTAAATTGATTGCTATATGCCACACCTATTGTAACTGTTGGCCAAATGTT
The DNA here is from genome assembly GCA_964020975.1 of Hermodice carunculata. NCBI lineage: Eukaryota > Metazoa > Annelida > Polychaeta > Eunicida > Amphinomidae > Hermodice > Hermodice carunculata. The sequence continues at coordinate 54,024,316 of OZ026616.1, read as the reverse complement.
AAGTGCTGGGAAAGTAAGTTTAGCCACTGGTGTGTGTATATTGTAATCAGTTCACAGGTCATTTAATTAAATTACCTAGTTCAGCGGTCCCATGCAACCAGTTTCTCTAGTTTCTGTGCATGTTAATGTTAGAAGTACTTGCTTTTTGCTAATTTCAGTGGCATTTTTCCACCTGGTTGTGTCCTACCTTTGAACAAAAATTTTAAATTATGGTGCGTTAGGTTTCAAGCCATATAGTTTTATGAGGCTTTCATCATATTTAGGGAAGCCCTTTGAGTCTGATCATTTGGTTGGGCGCATAGAAATTTAATTTGGTTTATTTCCCAACTTGAACTTTCCTTGAAAATTTACAGCTACCCCCACAGGCACCTTAGTCAATGTAAATTGAGTGTGCATGGTGTGAGTGTTTCCCCAACAGCCAAATGCTACATCCAAGTGGCCTATTTTGTTTTTAAATTTTTTGCTTACCACACTGTCCTTCGGAATACCACCTAAGACTATATATCTCAGTGTTGTTGAATGAGAGCAAGTGGTTTATCAAATACGGCAAATACTGCGTTGTCCCCATCCACAACGTGCTATGCGCAATTTTGAATACTTTCATTCAGCTTTTGCTTCATGTCGTAAGGTTTTCGGTGTAAATCTCATGGTCGAGAAAGTTCCAAAAGTGTCTTCAGCAATAGTAGCACAGCTGACCACGAAAAGTCAGGACTTTGAATCCCAAATTTTACTGCAGGGTTGCACTTGTTCAGCCAAAGTATTTTGGCATAGTGCTAATTTATTTTGAAGTAAAACAGTGTCTGCATATTCACTAATCCAGATATTCAAATCTGATGGTTACGTCTCTTAAGGGTTGTACGTGACCAGCCAAACTCCCTTATTTTAAATTACGATGTAAATCCGTAACTTACCGCTGCAGTGGAACCCACTCGGTAGTTCGTTGCGATACTATTTTTTTTTTTTTTTGCTACTCTAGATGATCATAAACTAAAGATTAAATATTTGCAACAAACAGTGAAGCAGCCAAGAGGTATATTACACCACCTACCTCACCATCATGTTAGAGTACCGTATTGTTTGGTATAAATTCGGTTTGTTATCTATAGAAATTCATTGCGTAAATTGCTTGCAGGTCTACTTATCCTACAAATGGAACTTATATTGTAGGAGAGTGCTTTTATAGATTGTGGTTTTGATGTAAAACTGGTACATCTTATTGTTATAATATGTACCTTTCAACACCCCCATATTTGATATTTTTGCCGATTGTTGAACACTAATGTTAAGTAGGTTGCAGTGTTGTGAATGCTAATCCAATGATTGATCCTGTCTGGCAATATTGGTTGTCGATCAGAGCGAAACCTAAATGATAGGGTAATGTTTAAGAGTAAAGAAAGAATTCTTTTGAATTATACACTGACTATAATAGTAGACATAAGAAGTGTTTAATGTTTATTGAACTTACATTGAGACACGATACAGAATTTCGGACAACAAGGCTAATCAAGGTTCTACAGCGCCTGCTCATGACGGTTAATAACTGTGAAGCACTTCCACAATGAGATATGGAAAGTATAAGGATAACTTTCATTTGAACAAACTGTAAATATTAGTTCAATGGGAACAACAAGGTTGACTCAATGTTTTACAGCGCATGCTCATGACGGTTAATAACTATCAAGCACTTCTAAAATGACGTATGGAAAGTACAGAGATAACTTTCGTTTGAACAAGCTGTAAATATCAACTCGGATATATTTGGATTTTACCAAGAAAATTCATTTTCAAGTGAGACAAAAGAAAGTTACTAAATTGTTACACATGCCCATTGCCCCGAAGAGGACGTTAGAAATTATAATAGGGTTTGTAATTATGTGTTCCCTTGCTGTTATTAGTGCAAATTCATCCTGCAAATGGACGCTCGAATGTTCATGGGTGTCGTTAAAATGGACACACAAAATGTGCAATCAAGTATTGATTTATCAATTTGAAAGGATGTGTTACATGGCCCGATGCTTACATACAGCAGTTATCAAGTAGTAATTAAATTATATAAAGACAATGATAAACTTGCGTATTATAAACCACAAATATTATTATAATTTGGATCTCACCAGACAATTATAATTACATATCATCCTTTAAATGAAACAAAATAGCTTGATTGTTGTCACGTAGTAACTGCATCACGGCTACATTTTATTATGTAAAAAAAGGGTAGCATAGCTACTTTTGGTTGCTATACAGCAGCTTCAATGCGTCCTACGTACGCCCCATATATAGCAGTTAAATGGTAGATTATTTATATTCATTGAAATTCTTCTACGTGCTCATGTCGATCATTAATTTGACTCAGGCAGTCTTTTTCTAAGTTTCATCGAACAAAAGTGTCCATTTGTGAAACATTTAGCGCAGAACTTAAGTTATAATCCTACTCGTGGGTGTATTCTTTGCTGTGCAATTTCTGTTACAAATTTGGGACACCAAATCTAATCACCTTTGTCGTGCCTGACACTAAACAGACAAAAGTGCAACCAGGACTGGCAGCACAGCGCGCATGACGGTCTCATTGCAGTCGTCGCATTCCAGAACAGGCCTCGTCAGAGTAAAGTAATGATTCTCTGCAAAGTACTAGCAACTGCTGCACAAGAGGACCATGATAGACATGTGCTACACTGACCATATGTGAAAAACATGTAGTTACTAAATATACAAGTTAAGAAATTATGCACCACATTTCATGGTCCTTATTTAAGTAGTTAAGTTATCTAAAAACTGTTTGCATGTACAGTTACGCCCGGCTAAAAGTTAACAGCCAAACGCTTTTTTCGCGTTTTGCTGGTGTTTCGCTTGTTTTTGGAAATGTTTGAAAACGTTTGGAATGTGTTTGGAAAGTGTTTGGAATGTGTTTGGAAAGCGTTTGGAAAGCGCTTGGGAAAAATCTCAAACACTTTTACAAAATGATCGAACACTTTCACAAAGCAACCAAACACTTCTCCAAACGCGTTCAAACACTTTCCAAACGCGTTGAACAATTACCCGAACGATTTCAAACACTTTTACAAACGCATTCAAACACTATGCATTTCAAACACTTCCATTTAAATGATAAAGAATCTCCAAACGTATTTTCAACAGGTCCAACAATATATGATGTACCTACATGTAAATGTGCACTTATCCAGCATTATAGGTTGTATACATTTATTTAAAACACGATCCAAATACGTTTACCCAAGTGCCTAATTCAACTGAAATTAAATAAAGACTGAATTCTTACTTTACCGTAAGATGTCATGAACACTTCATCTTTCAAAAACTGTTTTGGAGTTAATCCATAGGCACTATCATGATCAGATCATGATTCATGATCATCTGATCATGATATTGCCTATAAATTTACTCCGAAATAGTTCCTAATTTTCAATTAAAAAAGATATAATTACTCCAAGGGCCAATGGAGTATCGCCTGGCTTAATCCGCTGGAGCTAATTCTATTGCTTGGCTTAGTAAGCCATTCAATACTGAAATTGAGCTGCTTCTGTGTTTCAATTCGAAATTTTAAAAGTTAGCCTTTTTTCAAGAGCATCACTTTCAGAAAAAGTATGATAGTGACTGGGTATACTTGCTACTGAAAGATCTGTAACTTTATAAAAAATGAAGTGTTAAACCTCTTAATGTAGGTATATTATTTGCTTTCTTCTACCTATACTTATTTTCTTCCCTAATTAGGTATGACCATGTCATAATATTGTTGATTGCCAGTAACAATATACATATTAGCAGGTAAAGGTGACAAATACATGTTTCCAGGAATTATTTGTCACTGACTCATTTTTTCTTTTCTTCATTTCATGTTAATTTGAATCAGATATAAACACAATTTGACTTGTGGAGCCTAGATTAGTGAAGTTTGCATCCCTGAAAATCCCAATAGTCCGTATGAAAATGCAGTGGCAAATGCCAGGAAAACGCATATGAGAGCATCTATGTACATGGAACACATATCTTTGATGCAAAGTGTAATGTGTTTGAAAGCGTTTGGAAAAGTGTTTGAAAACGTTCGGCTTTCACCAAACGCGTTCGGCAAAGTGTTTGAAAGCGTTTGGAAAGTGTTTGCTAAGTGTTTGCTGTGCATTTGTAAAACGTTTGAATTTCACTGAAAGTGTTTGGGAAACGTTTGGGATACGTTGGTGCGTTTGGCGTTTGTTAGCTTGAACGCGAGCGTAACTGTACATGCTAGAAACTTTTCCTTTGAACTGGGAACTGAGCTGGATGATCAGCTACAGCATGCAGTCCAGCTTTATCACTGATAAACAAATAAGTAGAGAGTTATTCAATTAGTGACCGAGTACCAGATAACAGTGGATGTTAGTCATTCCCCATGTCTACCATATTGGTATAGTAGGAACCCCGCTGTCATTATCAGCCTAATAAGCATCATGTGGATGCCAAGGTATAGATCCAAGCTTAACCTGGACACCCCATTGTACCAAACCTGGCTTTCCATCTGCTAGGGGTGTCGAACTATCTTTCCTTTAAAGCAGTATCTCCAACATGTACATTATTATTACTTGAGTAACCATGGTAAAATTTATCCAAAGAATCCAGCTTTTAAGGAGTTACCAATACAACTAATGTATATAAATACATATCTCAAACATTCTTTCAAAAAATGGAAACAACAGTGCCATTTGTTAAAAAAAACTAGGACTATGCAGTTTGCAGTTATATGCACATGCAATTTCAGATTCATTGCCCAAGCGTTATCGCCAAATAACTAACAAAATATTTAATATAAAAACCCAAAAATCACTAAAGCACAACCATTTTATTACAAACGTGACAAAAACTCATCCCGCCAATTTCAAGAGAATCTAGAGATTTTTTTTTTAATAAGTGAGCACTACAATCACATGCAGATCAAGGAGCTATTGAATTGTTCGGCAGCATCTATTGTTTCATGAGGCTGAAGGAGAGAGTACTCCTCCTGCAATCTCAGGATCAACCCAAGCGTACCTCCAAAGGTACCTCTGGGATAGTCAGTGGTTAGGCCACTCCGTGGCACCGCTTGGCCGACACGCCCTGCACAGGCGGAACACCCCACTTACACCCTACCAACGCTGGATCACTGAGCTCACAAGACTCCCGCCCCCCATTAGCTGCATGATTACCTGGAGCATCAGTTCATTTGCTAAATATTCTTTCTTTGCAGGTTTAATCCATGCTGCAAGTGTTTTGTGGTGTGGTTGGCGACATTTGATTGAAGGACTGGTGTGCACACCGCCCCAGAGGACTCTGGGGGGCTCACTTGTCATTTATCCATCAGTAAATTCCGTCACTGCATGGTGAAACGAGAGGACAAACCTGAGTACAATGCCACAAACAAAGCCCGGGAAGCTCATGGTCCAGCATGAAAACTCCAACCAATCTCTCTCAATTAGAATTAAGGAGATTTAGACTCAAATATATATCAGCTGAGGATTATGCCTGTATGCGAGATAAGCTAAATAGAAAACACGTCAAGACTGTCCCAAGTTGTAAGACACAAGTAATAAAGCTAAGATCATAACCACAGTGTATGTTATATGTGTTTGTGCTGAGAGAAAAAAAGATACTGGTAAGGGGGGGAGCATTTAGGATCTTTTGGAATAAACTTACAACACGCCCAATTCACTTTCTACAGCTAAGAATGAATGAATCAAAAGGCCCTGAAAAAACTTGGCATTTCAATGTGACCGTGGCAATAGTGGCCAATCATTCTTGACACCTGGGTCACATGTCGAGCCATGCCACCCATGCGCAGCCAGAGGCTCGTGTCATTTGACCCCGTATTAATTACATTAACATCAATCTCCATCAAAATCCCCTCAGCGTCACAAACCACGCACCACAATCATACAGAGATCAAGGAAACATTGTTTGGGTATATCTATTTCTATTTCATGAGGCTTAAGGGGAGAGTATTCCTCCTGCGATCTCAGGATCTCTTAGTTAGTTAGTGGTAAGGGCATTTAGTGGCACCACTGGGCCAACTCTCTCTGAACAGGCGGAACATTCCCCTTACAGACTGCCAATACTACAACACTGTACTACCAAAAACAAACCCCATTGCAAGTGTATGTGGGAAATCATCATGTTTATGGCTGAGACCTTGGTAGTAAGTGGCACAGGGATACACCGTTAGTATGTGATGTTACTTCTGTCGCCTTGCATCTTATCGGGGGACAATCCTGACTCAAAGGGAAAGGAGGCTGCCCCTCTCCTGAAACTATGATCTGAGTAGGGGGAAAGCTCCATACAGGCACGTCTTAGGTCTCGCTTAACTGTGCAGGCGCAGGTGCTGAGAGATTAATCTTGACGGTACCCTTACTTTGTACATAAACGGGGGGGGGGGCTGTGCTCTTTGTCTACTTTACCATTAAAACTCCAGGTGTGGAGAAGGGGGTACTGGGATACATCTGAGACTCTTAAGTATTTCTGGCTGTCCAGAGATTTCTCATACTTTGGCAATAGGCTTGACTTCCTAAAGAGGCAAATTGAAGGCCACTAGGACCGTTGCCCAAAAACATGGTTCTAGGCTACTGACAGATCTGATATATTCAACATCTTTTTTTGAATATCGAGGAATATTGGCTGTTTCTGTGAGACTACAGAGCCCAAATACCTTCTTACCCCCATAAGAACAGTCTGTTAGAACCAAGTTCCCTCAAGAGGATTAAGAAAACCAGCTTCAATGTGTAAAATTCGAATAATGTTCAGATACTGTCTGATGCTTGTGTATCTGGGGGAACATTCCATTAAGAAAACACATATCTTGTTTACAATGTATTATCCACAGGCACTGGTCTCTAAGCACAAAATATACAAAGTCTTCAGGGTTCCAAGTGCCACCATGGCTAGACGTGGGGGAGAACGGAAATAAAAGATTGGTAAGAAATATGCCACATGAAATTAAAGTTTTCAAATTCAATCAGAAAAACAAACTAGTTAAGCCAATAGCTACTAATTGAAATGGTACCTTTTTTTGCCGCTGCGCGGTGCTGACTGTCCTATTCTCGCAGCTTCGCGGAAGCGAGAACAGTCTAGTGGGATCACTTTTCTAGAGTGCCATATCATCCTCATAGGGTCAACACGGCGAAATTACAGTGTAATTTGAACTTGTTTATTTCTGTGAGTTATGCGTGGACACTGATATCAATATGCCAGTACATAACTGTAAGGTGCCTGGTTGTACTTTAGATATGGCAAATATGAGAAATACCCGTGGATGGATGGTGGAACTTCTACGTACAACAAGCGTTCAGCTAGGGCTTCAGTAGAATCGTCCTTTTCTTCAAGTATTTCTACGTCCAACTTTTCTGCTTGACAGCCAAATCTACCAGATCTTTCTTGTTGTACTTCGACACCTGCAATCCTCGTTGTTTTAGGAAAGTTTTCAACTCAGCAACATGCATTTTGCCGAATCTTTCATTGGAATTTCTCGTTACACTGCCGCCGAATCCATGTTTACATCAACGCACTTGACCCACTTCTGACTGCAATGTCGTGGGACAGTGCACAGTTCGCTGTCACGGTAATGATTTCCCTGACCTATATTGAGCCGCATTTAGCGTGACCCCAGGCAGTTCATCGCTTGACAATTGGCACATGCGCACAGACAAAAAACTACTATGCGATACCTGGTGTACCAATTCAGTACCTTCTCAATTGGCAGCTATATGCAGGTGACACATCACTACTCCTCCACTATGATGAACCATCTTGCGTGTGGCGATCTTAATGTTAACTAAATTTCAGGAAATATCTGGATTATAAATAGAATTGGAAAACACTAAATGACTTAAATAAGGGGCCTGTACAAAAGACACAAAGATCTTTAGCTCCAGAGCTAGCTACAGAATTGACAACTGAACCTATCACAAATCTAGGAGTGCAGATTTTCACTTGTGTCGGCTTCAACAACTATTTTGGGTCAAAAGACAAGAAGTTAAAGCAGACCCTAAACATCTGGCAAAGTAGATATCTAACTATCATGGGAAAAATACATATAATGAAGAGTATTGCATTACCTCAGTTCACATATTTCGAATTATTACGTCCAGGCTCAGGAGAAAAGGTCATAAAGAATTGACTGCTACCACGTTCAAGCTCCTTTGGATGGAAAAACAGACCAAATCAAACACAGTGTACTACGGAAAATACAGGATTAAAAGTGCCCCATTTACCATCATATTTTAACTCTTTGACAGCCTCATAGATCAAAAAGGCTGTGTAGTGTTAAACAAAATCATAGAAAGCATTAATTAGACATGAGATACCAGTAGAAATATAGAAATACAATTTTGACACAAAAATTGAGTAATTCAGAACATAAAAAGTGTTTCTGGGCTGAAGTTGCAAAAAGTTGGAATAAAGCTTCGTTTGAAAGGTATCCAGAAAAAAAATCAAATGTACGGTTTCAGTTTTTGTTATGCAACATTCATATAAGGATTGGGGCAAATACGGCCGATTGGAAACAGTGAGTTAATGCAGGTCTTAAACGAATTCATGATTTGTTAAAAAGAGAGGGATCAACATGATTCTATATAAAATTTAAAGAAAATCGGAATCTGAATGTAGGCTTTATAACATTTTATGGCATGTAACAAGCACAACCAAACACTTGGCTAAATATATGCAAAGCATCAAGATCAAGTGGAGAGGTGAAACAATATAACTCTTCATTGCATCAACAAATCTTCGAAACCAACAGACAAATTTTTCATTAATCTTTTATTGTCCGTGCATGTGCCATACATTTAGATTGGGGGCATCATTAATTAAATCAAGTAAAATTAAGTATATCGGCTTTACAAAGAGTAATGACGTATTAAAAAATAAGTAAGTTCCTCCGTATTTTACCATTTGTGAATATTTTGTCTCTTTTGTCGGCAATTCCCTCTTCTGTATTTTTAAGCTTTAACAAATATGTCATGAATGTACTATAGTCACGTAGAGATTGGGTATATTTCCAGCTGTAATTTATATTATTTTATTTCAATTATTTATTTATTTATTTATTTATTTATTTATTCATTCATCTGTGTATTTATTTATTTATTTATTTATTTATTTATTTATTTATTTGTTTATTCATTTATTTATTATTTATTTATTTTTATTCATTTTTGATAGATAAAAATCAGATTATAAAGGTTTCCTACGTTACTTGAACAGTAGCAGTACGTCCTCATTACAAAATCGGACCATTGGAACATCTCTCACCTTACATTCAGCAAATACTTCATTCCAAAAGGTTTGGACAATAGCACAGTCCCAAAATAAATGTACAATAGTTTTCACCCTCAATTCAACAGAAGGAACATAAGTCACAGTCTGTTAATTTCCAATTATATATTCTTCCGTTACTGTATATACATCTTTACATAAGTTTCAACTAAAATTCGGAGATCCGATGCTATTATTGGTTTGTAAATATTAAATATTTATAAAAGCTTCTCCCATTCAGTAAGATTCGTCACTATATTACGATCTCTTGCCCATTTCACGATTAAAAGTATGGGAGAAGCGACGTAAATTTGTACCAATGGAATATACGTAAACATCGGTGCTTTGTCTACCTCCAACAGTTTGTCCCAACTTGTTTTAATCTTTTCATTACTGTCTGCGTTATTTTTAATACATTTTCCAATTACTTGGTATCGAAGACAGTACTCCATAGTAGTCTATAAAGTTAACATTCAAATCTTATCTGTTTTTAAATTCATCAAAACTATAACAATTCTGATCTAGTCTTGTCAAATCCTTCACTTTCATTATTTATCTATTGTACCATTTCCCATAGAAAATTAACTTTTTTTATTTTAACGTGTGAATTATAAAATAATATTTCTTCGTTTTTCCTACATATGTTGGATTAGAAAAGTTATATTTAGCCCGACTTTGTAGTACATCTTTCCAAAACTCCCCCCTTCATTCTTCCAATTAAACTTTGTACGTCTACTGCATTTAATTTCATTTCCATATCAAAAAGTTGATCATTAGAAAATCCATCTATTAATATGCAAGTTTTTCCATGCTGCATCCAAAACCAACAGTCATACCAAACGTTTTCACAATATTTTACTTCAAAACTTTACATCAGGTCCACTGTCGGAAATCGAAAATGGAAAACTGAATTGAATATAGATCTTATGACTGAAAAATGGTGGAAAATTTCAAACGCATTTTACAAAACTATATTCTCTTCTTTATGACATATTACCAATGCATTTAAAGTCACACAATACATATAAACACGTGGTTTTATTTCCTTTTCCCATTTAAAATTTTACGGCCGGAAAACCAATACAAAAGGAGACCAACAAACATTGCACAAATAGATTCAGGATATAGTGTCTTATCTTACTTGACCGATAACAAGCCCCCCCACCCCCCCACCCCCAATTATACTTGTCTAAAACAGGGCTGCTCTGCTCTGGCTGCCTGCCTGTCGATATCAAATTGTTGCCCATACGCTTACACAATGCCTTTTACTTAAACATGTAATACATTGGACTTAATTTGGCGACTTGTATTGTCCTTCCTGAAGGAAATGCGCAATACAATATCATTTTAAAAATCAGGTGACATTTACATTGGCAAGTCATTTTAGAGACAACACCGCGCTTTGTCTTTGTTGATTCTCATTTCCGTAATTTCTACCTTCATTTTGAACAAAGCTAATACCAATTGTTTCACATGGCATACATGTGTAACATCTTTTGAAGCACAAGGTGACACTTTCAACTCTATGTTTAGAATCATCATGGCTAGGAGACATATGGCTGCTAGGCAAAACAGAAAGAAATTTAGAAACCATGAATATGTTTAAAAAACAAACTACACATATCTGATAAGAATTGTTTTCTTAAAACCAGGGAGCAGAATCGATGCATATATGTTCACTTTATTTTGTTCATTTATTTTCAAATAAAACATTCCTCTATCACTACCAAATATCCAGTTATGTTTTCAGGAAGACATTTTTTATGCAAGCAAAATAAACATAAAATGTTAGAAGTGACCGCAGCCACACTTGATAAAACCAAACATGTTTAGAAGACTGTTCAGAAAAATAAAAGTCGTCACAATTTATTGATAAGCGATAGTTTTGTTGACACCTTTCGGTAGTCTGTTGGCAACATAGGAACAGCCTGTTTGCAGCCCACTTACAGTTATCACTTTCATTGCATGATCTTTTTATTTACTTCAATGTTTTCTGAAATTTCAAGTGTCTTTTCTTTGATACACAATTATCTCCGTTGAGATGAAACGTGGCATATTAATGAGTGACGTCGTGGTTACAGCAAGTAAAAGCATAAAATTCCAATGTATGGGGACTTACATTATGTCTCTGAAAGTATTTTCCTTTATATCCGAATATTCTTCCTTCTTAACTATATCCCCAGGCCTTCATATACAACATAAAATTCAGCTCATCTGTTATAAACTTACGATAACAAAACAACATGCGTGACGTCGTGGTTACAGCAAGTAAAAGCATAAAATTCCAATGTATGGGGACTTACATTATGTCTCTGAAAGTATTTTCCTTTATATCCGAATATTCTTCCTTCTTAACTATATCCCCAGGCCTTCATATACAACATAAAATTCAGCTCATCTGTTATAAACTTACGATAACAAAACAACATGCTCTTTAATGTGCTTATTGGCCATGTTAGGACTCTGGAAGAAAGTTTGGGGAAGTGTATTATAACCACATCTTACCCGCAGCTCTGTTCGACTTGATGTGTTCAGCGTTATAGGGTTCAATATGTCAATGAGGATGTAGTTAACTAACAAATAAAATGTGATGTTTCTACCCGGGCTTCAAATGAATGCAGGAAAACGATGTAAACATTGATGTGTTGCCTGCAAATACGCATATGTGTTTTTATCAGATAAGATTGGCTACTTCCAGCGGAATGCAGGTTGTTCTTGGCTGAAAGAGAAAGTTGTTTCTTTTGGCAGGGTTGTGGAGACGTATCAGCGTATCTATCAGACCAGTTTCAGAAAACAAAAACAAAAACATATTCTAGGCAGCGTTCGGGAGTCCCATTGGAATGACCATCACACTGCGAGATCAGCTGATTTCTTGACTAACTTCTTGTATGCTGACCAAATTTTATGTTCTCTTATGTTAGGATGATCAACACTGTGCAGATAAGAATCAACTTCGATGCTTGTTACATTTTACAAAAACCAATCACTTGCTGCAAAATGAGGTTATTGTAGCTACCATGTGCTAGATATGCGCAAGTTGCCATTGTGCCGAAATATTCTTAATGTTATTCGAGATGTTCAAAACAAAATTACATCGTTTGCTTGCTTTCGCCTCAAAAATTAAACAGGACTTTTTATTGGTCCAGGAATGTATTTTGAAGTCGCTTTATATACGGGACATTATTTGCTCTCCTTCTTTATTTTTTCCCCCAGAGTCCTTTATTACCGAGACGTTAGTTTTTCTCCCTTCATTGTTTTTTCTGTTATTTGAAAAGTCAACGTCATTGAATTCAATATGCTGTCACCTTAAAAGTCGCTATAAATATAAGTTAAATTTGTGGTGATTTAGTATCATTAACTTGGAATTATCCATACAAACGTGTCATTAAGAACGGCTTTGGAAAAATATCACTATTGTAAAATGATAATAACAATTGACATTGAAAACAGCGCAGTTATGTAAAAGGGTTTTCTTTTTCGGGGGGGGGGGGGCAAAGTCTGTGGTGACGGAGGTCAAGTCCCAGTGTATTTATGGAAATGTATTCCCTTTACTTGTATTGATTCTGTACTATTATCTTACCAAATCTGAATTGTTTAAGGACGTCTAATGAAACCATTTCGGCGACCTGTAAAGCGGAGTGGTAAGGTAATACTGCGATACGAGTTGTCCTTGATGACGACAATCGCAAACAAAGTAATATTACGACTACCGCAAATATGTCGCTCCGTGGTGGTAGATGAATAACGCCAGTAATTCAACCCGTGAAAACATAAAAAACAGAGCTATCACTTTGCAGTTCTTTACATGGATTACAAACATACATGTATTACACACCAGAATGTGGGTTACAATTTTTAACATCAAATAAACACCAGGAAGTACCGACATGAATGAGAAATGGTTCAGCAAATTGCCATGGATAGTACTACTTGCAATATCAAAGAGCGCGCCCAGTGTTGACTCCAGCTGAACCACTGTGTACACCGGTGCCAGCATACATACCTTGATAGTATTCATTTAAGCTCAAAGCATACACTGATTTCCACAATCAAGCCAAAACTTGTCTTTCTGGTAGCAAAAAAGTTTGAAAGTACAGTCCCTGGCATTTCTAGCGTCATATTTTATTTGCAATCTCCAATCTTGGTACCTCAGCATAGACACAATTAGCCACGTGGAACCTTAAGAGTAAAAAAAATAGTTTAAAACTTGTAGATTGTTTCCACCCAGAAAAATGAAAATAGTGTTTCTCTATGTGAAACAAGTACAAAAAACTGAAACACATGTAAACTTTTCATGCCAGGGGTGAAAATGAGGTTTTGTATCAGTCTGTCTGTTTACAAAAATGAGAAACTTTTAGGCCCAGGATGTGACAGCAAAAATTTTTCCCTTCATGCCCATACAAAAATATGTTCATATTATTTGAATGGCGTCTGTTTCAATAAAAGTGCTAGCTACACATACTTTGTAATCCATAGCATGGATTCTTATTTTGACTGGCCTGACCTGCCCTGTTCGCCATTTCGCCCAATGGGCGGACATGGCACGGCCAGTCCCAGAGACTGCGGAAACAGGATAATGGGCATTTCCAGTCTGGTAACCCTGTTGACAGTGTGTCAATGACCAGACTTCCAAGCCATTGAGTCTATATTAGGATTTGGACCTGTGTGTGCATTAAATACCAACCTGTGCAAAGTACACATAAACACAAAGCTGTATTCAGCCGCGCTCATGCTGTATATCGGTGTTTTTTTGTATAAAATTGCACCTGTCGTATTGGTGATTCTGTAAAAATTATGACGTTGCCTTTATCTTTATTCACAGTTGGCATTTTAATACCTACAAGTGACAGTAGTACCTAGTTATGGTCCTACCTGTTACTGTGTTGCCTGGCCTTTTTGCGCTTATCGTTTCATGCCAGTAATTCAACCTATTAAAACATAGCAAACAAGAGCTATCACCTTGTAGTTCAGTACATGGATTACAAGCATACATGTATTACACACCAGAATGTGTGTTACAATTTTAAACATCAAATCAACATAAAAAATTATGGGCATGAATGGGAATTGTTTCAGCAAATTGCCATGGCAACCAGCTCTGCATAGCACTACTTTCAATATCATTGAGCGGACCCAGTGTTGACTCCAACTGAACCACTGTGTTTACCGGTGCCAGTGTACATACCATGCTAATATTAATTTGAGCTCAAAGCATACGCTGATTTCCACAATCTAGCTAAAATCTGCCTTTCTGGTAGTAAATGTTTTGAAAATACAGCCCCTTGCATATCTATGTGTCATATTTTATTTGCACTCTCCAATTATGTTACCTCAGCATAGGCATAATTACCCGCGTGGAACCTAGGAGAGCAATCAGAAGATAAGGTTTATTTCCCTTATGTACCACTGGCTGCAATACACTGTTTTGCTGTATTCACACACAACACACGTATAACTGGCTTTCCATGCATGCATACGCGTCAGCTAACAACCATATGGAGAGAAAAGACAATTAAAAGGGCACATTTTCCTACACTCAAATATCGATCAATTCATCCAACACGTGTTATAACTGTAGTGCATATTGTGTAAAAGTAGCAGAATTAACACAGTGAAAGCAAGGTATTCTTCTCTTCTGCCATACGCATCGTACGTAAGGGCATTTCTCTTTGTCCGTTTTTGCAAGCCTATCTCAATCAAAATTGTTGACCATAAATTAGGACAGTGTCTTTCTCTCAAACGTTTCATGTATCGGTGCCTACTACATGACTTATGTTGTTCGTCTGAAGACGCCTGGAAATGCGCATCACAGTGTGTATTACAAAGAAGTCAGTGTGCTAATAAAAATGTGGTTTTCGCAGCCTATTTAGACCCCAAGGCACAATAGCAAGTACAACAAAAATCGCAATAAGATAAAATCAGTCACTGTTATTTGGTTTATATTACAAATGAACCCCAACATTAATCGCCACTACCTGTGCAGTCCATTGTGGAGATAAGTAACCACGGATGTAAATCATCCTGCACCAATATGAGCCGGAAACAGTTATTCATAGCCATGTGGGTCTGGAGTCCATGAAAAAGCCGACGTGTGAGAATCTTGAAGCACCTATGCAAATCAGTTCCAATACTTGCAGGAATGCGCCCATGGTTTTGAAAGACAACCTTATTTCAGGGAGGCACTAATTTCGCACAGATCAGATGGCACTGCATATACTTTTAAACAAGAACCAAGTCTTTCCCTCCTGGCCAACAGTCTGCTTGCCCCAAACTACTTATTCTGCGCCTGCGATTCATCCGTAGTTGCCATGCAGGATTTCCTGCTGAAAATAGCAGTAATGCTCTTTGGTTAAAGTTTCCCCTAGCCTGTTTTTGCATCAAGAATGGTGTACGCAATAAGTCAAAAGCATACTTTGGTCGCACTGCCGAAGAAAGGTTTTTACTCAGTCGCCGGAGGGTAGGGGTCGTGTCGACAGCTGTGCTTAGATGTTTGTACTGCACTTGTATGGACACAAGCTAAGCAACATCAGACCTTTGGGTATTTAGTCTGCAGCCATACGGGAAGAATCTGTGCTTGTCTTTCGCCAATACGGGCGTTCCGAGTTAGAGATTTTTTTTAACACCAGGCTTCGCATGGTAGAGTTTTTGCCTCCGCGCATGCCCGACATGCCTGGTAACGCAATTCCGCGGTCAAGCTTTCCCGGGGTAATAGTAGGCCGTGACCAACACAGCGTGACAGCGAAACCCATAAGGAGAATCGACATGCAACAGTGATCGTTCTGGGATTGCCCCATTCAGGACGGTGGCCATTAGGCTCTACCCCCGTAACCTGCATGAGGGCGCCCACGCCCGCGAGGAACCCATATTACAAATAATTATGACAAAAAAAAAAATTAAAAACAAAAAAACAAACTCTGTCTAGCCTGTGGAGCGGGTTTGTCTTTCAGGACGGTGGCCACTAGGCCTTTGCCCCCCCCCCCCCCCCCACCCCCCCCCCCCCCCCCCCGTGGCCTGACGACTTCCCCCTCCCCGTACCATACAGTCAAATATACTCATATTTTCTGCACTACCGGAACCCATAACCTACTTAAGAATAATAAAACCCATCCTGGCTAACTTTGTCATATCGACAGACAGCCAAAAAAATCCCACCACAGGACAGAACAGAACAGTGATCGTTCAGTTTCAGTGAACATGGCGGGAAATACGGACAAAGGAGCGGCGATTAACGTGATTGAACAGACGGAAAATGAACTACACGACAAATTCTCACAGATGAAAGTGGTTGACCTTAAGAAGTTTCTAAAGATTGCCTACCTAATAAGCAAATGTGACTGGACACCCAAGAATGTTCAGAAGTGCCGCGAATCCAGGGGCTACCAACTTGCGGAACAGGGGCGCATCCATGCTGCTAAGTTACACGTGCGGTCGAACTTTGTTCCATGCGAACTTTTGTATGTGAAGGCACTTTGTACAAGACCAACCTCGCAAGGCGAGGCACTGAACCAGGTCTGGGGAGTAGTCACGGAAGAAGGGGTCATCCATACTGGCTTTAATAATAATTATTCGATATTGATTTATTGTTTAATGTTGCCAATCTGAAACAAATAATAACAGCTGATCTGAAAGTGCTTGAAGGCCTACAGTGTGCCAGTGATCAGGTAACAAAGTTTGCAGACAGTGTATTGCGAATTTAAGTCAGGTGCTTTACTGTTAATTTCTGATTGCACCCGTCAAGCGCTAATCTGGTTAGTGGTCAGCCAAGCGCGAGGATCTTCAAAGCACTGGCAGAAGTGCGCCCTAGGCTAATCCCTCAGAACTCACCGAGTCAATCAAGGGTGACTTAATGCATGGTTAGTTGTGCCACAATGCAGGCCCCAATTTGTATAGGTTTTGTCTCAGTTTTTGTGTCAATATTTTTCATAGTGACCGCGTTTTCTGCTATCTTTGGTACATCCTGGTATCTTACAGTTGTACACTGGCATGCTTTCTTGTAGTTACACTTGTAAGTTATTGAAATAACCGGCGTTAAAAAAATGACACCAACTTCCCCGTGTTAACCCAATGAGGAAAAAATGGCGAGACTTGAAAGTGTCCCCCGAGACTTGGAGAAACGTCCGTGACTTCGCGGGAACATAGTAGTCAGCGCCACCGGTGGCCAAAATTGTCCCTATCTCGGAACTAAGCTATTATGTATGAACAAACTCTTCAGATTGGTCTCTGCACTGTTTTCGTTAATTGTTGTGTACACAAAAGGGGTTGTAACTGCCAATGAATTGTGAACTAAACATACATTTTGTTTAAAATTTCATTATTTATGTGCGATTTCCGCGCTAAGTATACATAATTCTAATTCATTGACCAAAACACTGTGGCCTATGAATTTTAAAAGATATATATGATGATGCCCCCATCCTCTTGGTTGGTGGGGCTCTAAAGTGCACTTAACACAGATAAAAACATTCATAATATACTTTGTGGGATTTCCGTTAAATCCAGGTTCATCAGAATACTTAATATGCGGTCATTTTATGAAAAACAAACTGGATGTTTAGAGCGACGGCACTATAGAATAAGACTTTAATCTGCGAAGGGTGCACTGCATTACACATGATAAGGGTTCCACGCATTGAAAAATAAATAAATGGAATGCAATTCATAAATCATTTGTAGCTCTCTTTACTTCTCTGATCCATAAACAACGGGGTAAAGTCTCAAGTGATTGTCTAGCTGTACAACTTAACATTAACTATTTTTGCACTCATATCTCGACTATTAATGTATGTACTTAAAAAAACATGATGCAGCTATGACGACGTTTGGTATATATTTTCCATACCTGCTCGCCTTGTAAATTTTGAAGATTTCTTGCTTCAAAATAATATGATTCTATAACTATTCAGGAGAAGTTTCCCTTGGGCTTAGAGGCCGTTAGAGTACCAGGTGTACTTTACTCAGATACAGGACATGTGATGAAACATTATTTTCCCAGCAGCCTAGCAATAGGACATTTTCCCTCTTGCACATCTAATGTGAAGATTGCTTCATTGTGCCGCGATAAGAACAAATATACGTCAGTAATATTTTATAAAAAAAATAATAATCTCAACTTTTGTCATCATAGTCTCAGATACAGAATACCAAGCACATTTTCAGCAAACAAAATGCTACACTACAAACCATTGAAGAATTGTACTAACGGGAAAAAAAGATAATTCACTCCCTGCACTTTTGGCGACAAACAGGCGATTACACGCATATTCAACTAATAGATTGTGACTGTGGCTGTAGTATAGGGGAGAACTTGGCTTAAAGTTCACGTCTATACTCAATAAAACACGTTGCAACACAAATTTTAGAACAGTAGAAAATAAACAAAAAAGAGCAAACACATAAACTGGTCAAAACATCTAAAAATGCTAGGGCGCTGGGGTGTACCTTCATTTTACTGCTTCAATCAAATTATATCACAGATATTGAGTCAGTCAAAAAACAACGAACTTAATTGCTTAATTATAAACCAAAAGTAAAGTTTAGCACTACTTGCTCACTTTGCTCATTTTCTGTTGAATACGTTCTCTATTTATTTTGGGGTGATACATCTGTATATAAATACTTGTGTGAGTTTTTATTTTTATGAATTAAAGGGTTCATTATCATGCACATGTGTATGTATATGCTTACATGTACATAGAAACATATATACATGTGCATGCATATGTTCCTTTTGCATAGAGGTCGCACAAGTTCAGTCACTGACGAGTGTGGACACCTGTGAATTATGGACACTTTTCCTCAGTCCCGGTTGTGTCCGCAATTGACAGCTTTCACTGTACATATATATATATATATATATATATATATATGTCAAACCTAAAGAAGCTACTGAATAGACAACAAAATACACAAACGCAGAGGAATACACAAAGGCCACTGAATAAACAAATAAGATACACATATGCCACTGAAAGTTATAATTATATATATATATATATATATATATATATATATATATATAAATATATATATATATATATATATATATATATATATATATATATATACAGGTCTTTATGTCAATAGGTGCATTAACAGCTGAATGGCTTGTCTCACCGTTCGGTAATATAAATATGAATTGTATAATGTATACACGGTTGCCTGTTGGACTCTATGCTTACCTTCTTTAAGTTATCATAATCTCCGATTTTAGATATAATGGTTTCAACTTGGCCTAATCTCAGGACCCAGTATCATTATTAATTTCGATTTTTTATCCTAATTTGAAAGTCCAAATGTATATAATGCACCATATTACTGCTACAGTAAAGTTGTGTTCAGAGTATAAACTGCGAAAGTGCGTATGTTTTGGCCGATTTTAATTGAAAAATAATTATCATGAGGGCGGTATGTTATCATACGCATGCTCGGAGTTGGAGGTTCTTACTAGTATCAATGATTAAACAGCACGTAAATTAAAATAAAATGTTCAAATGTGCTCTTGATTTCTGTTTTTTTTTTTTTTTTTTTTTTTTTTTTTTGCTTTGTTACTTTGACTTATTATCTACCTGTATATTGCTTATAGACATCAAGGTAGACTAATCCCGCGGAAGAGCGCTCCCTATCTCCACCCTCCAACCCCCAACCTGCCCGATTTCTTGAGAACAGCGTCACTTGCTGATCTTCACAATACAGAGTTACGCGAAGTGAGGGATTCAACATTATGTTTTTTCCCATGGGGAATCTGCAATTTAGTAAATAGTTCAGTTCACTCTGTATAAACACCTACTTGAACTTCCTGTAAAAATG
Organism: Hermodice carunculata; assembly: GCA_964020975.1. Lineage (NCBI taxonomy): Eukaryota > Metazoa > Annelida > Polychaeta > Eunicida > Amphinomidae > Hermodice > Hermodice carunculata. Next base: position 54,004,240 of record OZ026616.1, on the reverse strand, counting down.
AGCAGCATTGCTTACTATGCGTACAGTTGTGAAACAGCTTAGTCAATGTTTCCCATGATTTACATATAAAATGCCCATACTGCCTGCTTACTGCGTACGGATTCAGGATTCAGGATGCAGATACGTTTAATTTGTCCAAATCAAGTAAAAACCATTTAACATCCAAGATGAACTATACGACGTTTTGTTGGTAAAATTATTTGTACATATAAGAAAATTGTCACGAAAACTCACCTTAGGATATTAAAAATATGGTGCTCAAGTGAGCCCTATATTGTGGAATGTGTGAATTCAGATCAAGGCACACTATGATCGAGACTATATTCTCGTAAATATTTGTATTATGCTACATGTTATTTATCTGGAGTGACATATGCTCAATTAGCAGCAGTATAAATATTTTCATAGTTGCTAATATATTTAATTGATTGACATTGATTCAAGAACAGGAATAACTTCAAACCCCATGCAGTTTTTCGCAATACATTGCTGAGCATAGGTCCTATATAAAGTCTGTTTTCTGATATTATGTTCATATATTTGTTATATTGGCATTATAAATTGACTAGAGAAGAAAAAGGGAATATGGTAATTTTAAATCGTGTGGTGAAATTTCAAGCTGTTTGTTATACACACACACACACACACACACACACAAACACACACACACACACACACACACACACACACACACATATATATATATATATATATATATATATATATATATATATATATATATGTATGTATATTACTATTTTGCAGGACTTAAAAGTAGAAACACTATGGGCTCAATAATAATGGTAATAATAATAATAATAATAATAATAATAATGATAATAATGATAATAATGATAATAATAATAATAATAATAATAATAATAACAACAACAACAACAATAATAATGATAATAATAATAATAATAATAATAATAATAATAATAATAATAATAATAATAATAATAATAATAATAATAATAATAATAATAAATCCTTGCGGGATACCGGTTTTAGCATTTCCCAGGTCCGATCTGAAATCTTTTACGACGTACTGTTTCCCGTTTGTTAAATAATTATAAAATGGATCCAAAGCAGTGCCTATAATTCCGTAATAACTTAATACTTAAGTACAAGTAGTATATCACGATATATACTGTCCAATGTTTTTGACAAATCCATGAAGATATTTTCAGGGGTTTCGTCTTTGTCCGGTGTCGAGTTGATTTTGCCCGCCAGTTTAATCGGGGCGTGTTGGGCCGAATGATTTTTCCTAAAACCGTGTTGACTTCTCTAGAATAAATCAATTGATACAAAATATTCATGCAACTGATAATACATTACTCTTTCAGAGATTTTGCGTCTAGCAGGCAGAATATAAATTGGCTTTCCGTTCTCCAAAAAGGACGCATTCTCCTTTTTATAAAAAGGTATGGGTTTTGCCATTTTTATGCAGGTTAGGAAATATGCCAGGTTTGAACGACTGTTTCGCTGCGACAGTAACTGCTATGTTTATCTCACTTTGTATGCTCTTTACAAACTTCATTGAGAGTCTGTCAAAACGACTGCTGTCTTTACGTTAGAGTGTATCAATAATCCGTATAATCCCTTCCTGTGAAACCAAGCAAAAAGTGAGCTTTTATTCAACCTGATTGCTTAAATAGTCCTGAAATGAGCATGTTAAGAGGAACGTGTATATTGACCGCCCAGTTAGGAGCGCTAGTTGTGAAATATGAATTAAATTCATTTGAAGTTTTACATTTGTCAGTTATTGTCTCTCCGTTCACTTTTCTAGAAGTGGGAAGAAGCTCCTATTTCTTGAGCATAATTAGGATGCTTTTTAGAGTATGTCACGTGTTTATAATAGATCTATATTTTCAACACCTAGTATAGAAATCTTTTTAGCGATTCGCATGTAAATTTCTAATATCCGGTTAAATGTTTATGAAATGAGTTGCATCACTTGTTTCAAAAGTAATTTCATCTCATGTTTATAAAGACCGGATACTGCCCTGAGGAAATAAAGAAGATTGGTTATGGTCATGCTTGCTGTGTTTTATCATTCTTACAGGGACGCGTTCAGAAATGTTGGATTATAATTATAGTGAGATACATTCGGATCATAAAGTGGGCCCATATGTATTTGTTTCATTACACCACAGTCCATGAAGATAAGTTTTAAAAGTTTTAAAGCAGTCGGATCTCGATCATTAGCTTTGATGTATATGGGTGCTGGGACCCGCTTTCTATCTAAAATATCTAAGTTTATATAATATGAAAGAGATAGTAGGTTATAATCCCGGAATTAGACTCGTTTGTGCTTATATCTGAAATATAGACAGGACAATTATCAATTAAGGTTCCACGGCGTGAAGGAATGCTGGTTTAAAGGGTGATCTGCGGACCACGAGATGTTACGGTATCACAAAATCGGCCCAAAATTGCATTTTGGTGTATTTTTGGTAAATATATATTGAAATCGTCTCCTGTTACGACTTCATGTTTTAAGGTTTGTAACTTCCGTAAAACTAAGTTAAATTCCTGAATTAAAAAAAAACATAGTTTACGTTTTAGTTTCTCCGTGGCCGACATAATGTTTCCTGCAACAAGTTTTTTTCCTACGACGCTGTAGACGCTGTATTATTCCTCTAACCTGATCTGGTCCCCTGAGTTGCTAGTTAAAGGATCCATGCCTCGCCATGATGAGGGCACTTGCCCCAGTTATATTACACAACTATGCAAAAATAACAATTTTTCTTCCAAACAAATAGAAATGTCAGCATATGTTTAGCTTCGTGTTTTTGAAACTTAGTGAATGATCTTTCTTAAGCTTAATTACTGTTCTCTCAAGTTGTTACTTTCATCATAAAAGCTCTCTTTGTCCTGCTTTTTATAAAAATCTGCTCCTCATCCTTCGAAGTTCCTTGCTGAAGCCTAGATGGCAGCATAGGATGCCAGTTTGCATAAATACCCCCCAATGCTGGCCGTGGAAACAGCCCTACATTACATTTTATTAGTTTTCAGACATGATGACCGTCAATCTAACTGTGACTTAATATTACAATACAGATGACCATAAGATCATTTCCGTTGTGTTACCTAAATTAGGTCTTGCTCCGTGTGTGTACGTAAGAGCTTTCAATTACACTTGTAAAAGCCTTTGCAAACCATTTTTTACTACTTGAAACTTGAATAAAGGAGTGAGTCTATTCACTTATAACCACAACCCAGTTATGTAGGTCATGGTGCCAGTCTAATTGCTTTTTCCTTTCTCTTTAACTAGAAGGCTTATTCTATACCTGGTTAAACAAGTCTATCAAGCTTATAAGTAATCACTATCACAACTTATTAAGAGGCACCGCTTAACTCGCTGAGGCAGACTGCGCTTCCATATCCAACTACCTATATCTGTTTATTTAGCAATCACGAAAAAAGCAAATGGCACTCATAGATATAAGAACTACTTATTGTTACATCCGCATAGCTAAGCCTCTCCTTAGCGGCCCAGACTTTGTACCTCCCACCTCAATAAAGTCCCCTCCACACTGAATATTAACAAATACACGCACTATGGTTTGAGAAGTAATTGAATATCTCTATTATATTGATAATCTAATAATGCTTTCTATTATTGAAACAGATATTCGCGTAACTTGCATATTTTGGTAGTCTCTTTTTGTCCAGTATATTGGAGGTGGTCAATTATGCGACTTTATCCATTAATATAAAATTTCAGCTCGTACAATGACAGGCAAGATTACAGTTTGTTGACCTGGACAAGATAAAAATGAGCAGCAAGGCATATATGCTGAACAGCATAATTGTCCAGATGTCATACCTCTTGACACAAGCAGACTTATAAATGTGCACCTGCTTTCTGTTTGACAGTTGTAAAAATCAGTTTGGTTTCATAAATGCATGGTAAACGCGGGTGGTAAATATTCTCTATGAGTTTGACATGCTATAAATTCTCCACTATTGAAAACCCTAGCTTCTATGAGAATGTTGGTTCATATATTTGTACAATCAAGGTAGCGAATGCAGGAGCCATTTTATTGCATTTTAGCCCATAGGATCGGTCTTTGTTCTTCATTAGCGGGCCGCCTATCTGCCAATTATTCTTATGTTGCGCTTCTGATGAAAGAAAAACGGGCCAGAATTACTTCGAACGTGCTGGTCATGCGACTCGGCTAGGCTTGCACAAAGTGTGTCAAATGGGTGTACGCTAATGATTTTATATGAATTTGGTTCATTTTTGGATAAAAGTTGCATAAATAAAAACAATTCTCTAAAAAAGTAGGACTTACTGCTCCAAACATTTCACCATTCTTCTAAGTGCTCCTAGCTACACCTTAATATCTACTGTAGATAGCACTAAAATGTCTCTTTTGGGGGAGTATGTTTTAGAAAATTTTCGACATCTCCCACCCCTTAGTTGTATTTTCTTCAAGCTTGAGAAGATCGTACATAGAAATAATATGCGCCGAAACATTTCACGCTTGAAAGGTTCTTGTTTATTTTGATTTTGAGGAAATTTTGTAAAGGTGTAATGAGCGGCATTAGTACATTTTTGTTTTCGTATAATAGGGATACAGGTGTACCTGCATGTTTTTACAGTTGTTGTTTTCTCCAAACACTAAAATTGTGTACCAAATTGATGATAAAAATATGAATTGCTTTATTCTCCATCAATTGTAGCTAAAAGGTAACGCTTAAGTGATTTGTTATTTTCTATGATTTTTTTTAATTCATTTTTTAATAGTTTGAGTTACCTGCTATAAAATGTCGTGGCCAGTTGGTCTGGAAATTGCACGGGCAAACTTTGTGCACTGCATTTACAAACCGTCTTTTATTCTGCAGATTTTTAAAACAATTTAATTGTTTCTTACTTCATTTTTATATTTATTCTTTTCTGTGCTTTTGCGTGCGTTTGCGTGCGTGTACGTGTACGTGTACGTGTGTGTGTGTGTGTCTGTGTGTGTGTGTGTCTGTGTGTGTGTGTGTGTTTCAATTGCAGAGTTCCTCCACTAACCACATTGTGCATGGGACATTGTCTGAGAAATTCATCCTCAGAAGCTACACTGGATCAAACGTAACAGTCAATTGATTTTCTACTTTAGACGGGTGTTAAATAGTACAGAAAAACATGATCCATATTCAAATCACGGTAAGTTTATGAGACAAATAAGAACATTTGAATTAGGCGGACTATATCATCAGTGCCTGTGCTCAGACAAATGCCCTTTTACATGTGTATAATATGGAAAAAGAGACCAAACACAATATTTTGTAATTATCAATCAAAATAGATTGCCAAAATATATCAAAATATGAAACACCTGGCTAAGTATGCGCAGATATTTCTTGAGGCCGTATTTGTAAAGTGCATCTATCAAATGCATTGAAATTGAGGTGTTCCCATGATTTTGTCGTTTTTATTACTATGTTTATTTTTTATGGAAATCCTTGAAATTCCTTTCCTCGTACACTGTACCATCAGTTGCTTTGAAACCTTTAAAGAAAACTTTTTGAGATTGCTACACCGTAATTTTGCTCAACGGGTAGCGCTGCACTGATCTAATTTTTTTTTCTGCTCCGCTACTACTGATTTGATTTTCTTAAACCTGTTGGGGATGTCCGCCATGTTAGACAACAGTAAAGTTGTTCAACAAAAAGATACGAAACTTAGAATCTTGTAACCTTACTCTAAATTATGAGTTACTTTGACATTTCATTGAAATAAAATTGTGAAGCTTACTATCACTTTCTTTCTTGTCAGTCGCATTACTATAATTATAGACATGTAAAGCTGAGATACAGGGCTGTCATTTATACTATATTTGAGTGTTACAAAATGACTGGGGGTTTTTTTGGTTTTTTTTGTTCACCCAAACGTTTTCTGGACCCTCCTTGGTGACTGCAATTGTAACAAATCTGAAAATTTGCATGGCCATATCCTTATTTTTAAAATTGATCCTCTAATTCCAAATGGTTGATACTGTCATACGTGTTTTCAGATGCATAAATTCCGTCGTCACTCAGTTTTTATCTTTGGGTTGACTTTGTCATGTAGATTGTACTTCCGATATGCCAGTATCTTGTGCGCACAAGATACTGCCAACAGTATCTTGTGAGCACGAGATAACGCCAACATGGCGGATTATTTGTACACATCACCATTATTATTTCGTGAGCACAAGTAATTCCAATATGGCGGCTGTTTGTTTTTTTTTTTTTTTTTTTTTTTTTTTTTTTTTTTTTTTTTTTTTTTTTTTTTTTTTTTTTTTTGTTTTTTTTTTTTTTTTTTTTTTTTTTTTTGTTTTTGTTTTTGTTTTTGTTTTTTTTTTTTTTTTTGTTTTTGTTTTTTTTTTTGACACACGACCAATCTTATCTCGTGCGCGCTAGATAATTCCAATATTGCGGATATTTTTTACACAACACCATTATTATCTCATGGGAACAGAGTAACCCAAGATGGTGGATTTTTCTACACGCAACCATTATTATCTCGTGCGCACAACATAATTGCAATATGCCGGATTTTTTTTCTTTCTTTTTTATACATGTCCCCTTTGGGGCACCTTAAAAACGGTATTAATGAACGTTTTTAAATTTTAATTGATGCTAGTTAGGCACACTTGGAAAACTAAACCATAAATAACTTCCTTTGAGATGAAATAGATTTAGGGTAGCGGGGCTTAACTGAGACCTTTAAATTAGTAAAATTTAGCTTTTGTTCCTTTTGGGATGATGAAGTGCAAATCTTTTTCCGTGCCAAATAATTTCAGTGTAGCATGATTACTTCTATGCAAAACTTTAAGATGAAGAAATGTCCCTCTGTCAGTACAAGCTTTATGGAGTCATTCAGTTAGTTGGCTTGTAGTTTTGGTCACTAATGCTGATGTTCAGGTAACCATGGCCGTTCACAATGAAAGCCTCACTTGATATGTTTTTACAGGTGAGCGGATTACTTCACAGGTTACTGATATATACCACTATATTGTTTATAAATTTGTACGTCAAAGTTATGACAGAGTTTAACGGATTACAATTTAGTTATCCTTCTTAATGTCAAGCGCAGATATAATTTGTGAGCAATTTAAGTGTCAAGCGCAGATACCATTTGTGAGCAATTTAAGTCAGCAAATCTGCCTGGTTATCTTTGGCAGTGCATATTTAAGAAACAAATTTTTATAACACCTGGTAGCTTTGAGGCAGCCTCACTCAAAACTAAAAGGAGTAAACTTTGTTAAATCAACGGCTATGTAAATAAAAGAGTATGACTTGGGTAACAAATTTTTTGTTAGGCGTTTTTTTCAACTTTAATTTTACTTTTTGAGCTAGAAAATGGCACACACTTAAAACTTCAATAACAAAAAATGTATCCTTTTCACGGAAAACAAAAACTGGCTACTTAAGTTATACTATTGTCTTCACATGACCGTTGAGTTCAAGCCTTATATGTTAAAAGCTTTGTTGTGATCCTGTCTCAATGCGCACATCAGACCCTTTGGATAAAATGCCCCTCACGTTATGCAAATTATTAATATTTATTGTACCATGCAGAGAAACAACACATATTGAAAAAAAACTAAAATTGTATACTTTGATGGGCTTGTATATGAAACAGACACGCAGTGGCAAATTTTGTGCCACCATGTTATATGCACACTTAGTAAGAGCAGACACATTAAATCTATGTAAATTGGGCATGCGATTGAACTTTAAGTGCTGAATATTTTCAAAGGGTCTGCACTAGAGGTGTCAATCCAACCTCATTTTCTTGGTTTGTGACATATGCACATCAAACGAAATTATCATGAGGGTTAGATAATTTCTATTCATGCTAATTAGACACACTTGGAAGATTTAAACCCATAATCATTTTGAAACTAGTATCGATGTATTACATATGAAGCTCAATTCAAATAATTGTGTTCATTGTACATTTAATTGTCATTAAACTAAAGGATAAACGTTCCAAATTTTGCCAATACTCAAGCCACACAGACAGATTTGTTCCCAAACAAATCTCAGGTCTCTTAGGTATTTTATTTATTTATTTATTTTCTATTTCAATTATTTTAATTTTTAGGGTCTATTTATTTTGTTAATATACGAAAATAGTTTCTGTAAAGACGTGACCCTGTGCGTGAAGGCTTGACAACGAACTATTTAGGGACACATAAACCTTAAATTGTTTAACTGGTGACACTGCCATTTGGTTTTATTTCTTATTCCCGACAAGATTCTAATGAAACGAAGTGGAAATGTAGCTTGACTTAAAGTTGTTCACTTTGTTGTGCTGATGATATTTTCTGACGTTTAGGAAGTTTCCAAAATTGCAATGCGATTCGCAAGCATACATAAGTATCAGTAGTGTAATCAGTAGAGTTTTTCACTTCCTATCAAAGGTACTGGTTTTATTTTCTTAAAAGTTCGTAGGAATGTACCTCAGATAATTTCTGTCGAAGTTGTTCCATGGGTATCTTTCGCGAATTTTGACTGAACATTTATGCGCATGGTATTTAATAGAAAAATGCATTTATTACTATCAATTTTCATGTCCTTAGGCACCAAAGGCTGCTGGTTCCAAACATGAACATAACTAGCTCTCCTCTCTCTCTCTCTCTCTCTCTCTCTCTCTCTCTCTCTCTCTCTCTCTCTCTCTCTCTCTCTCTCTCTCTCTCTCTCTCTCTCTCGGTATGATTAGATTTCGTATTGGTCATGAGGGCAACTCGTTTTTTCTTTTTTATATAAGACCCCCACTGAGGAGACATGTACCACAGGCTGCCTTGATGTATTACCCCCTGCCTGCAACTACATCCTCATACACCAGCCCACCCCACCCCACGAGAATTGGCTCCATTCCCAACGATTTAATCCCCAAAACGGCTGGCTAATATTGAAAAATCATTCTCATAGACAGCTCAGAACTGTCATGAATAACGTGCACTATCGGCTCAAAATTTAAGTCAGATTGGTTCACCCCAGCTTTACTCCATTCATCTTAGCTACTTCAAGCTGTGGCAGACTTTCAGCACAGCTCAGGTTCTGACTATTTTTCGGGGGGGGGGGGGAGTGAATATATTGTGTTGTTTATTTGTTGTTTTGTTTTGTTTTTTTTTCTTTCCTTTTTTCTTTCGTTTGTTCTTTTGACTTACTTACCTTTTCCTTTTCCTTCTTTCTTGCAACATTAGTTACAGTTGTCTATTCAATTGAATAAAATATCGAATAAGGAGGCAAAAGCGAATTCACGGTGATAGCAAGTTTGCTGACTAGTCCAGCTGCCGTCATGATAAATCACAGGCACGATGACAATTCACATCAATGAACACAGCTCATAAGGCACAAGAGCGGACCATAAAATCAAGCTTTCTTTATGTATATGATAGGGAGTAACTTTTAAGAAATATAGTTAGGATGGCACTAGTTCCCACACGCGTGCATCATTTTTGTAAATATTAATTTCAAGACGAAAAAACTTCTTGTGCTTGCATTTAAAGAGGCTGAACAGTACAAGCCATATGTTGAGAACAGAAACATTTGCATTAAAAGTAAATGGTTGGACTTCAACAAATCTAGTCACCTGTCTAAATGTGCGCATGCACTTTTATGTCAGAGACTCTCCAGCTGATCGGGGACACCGATACCTGATTTACCTCTTTAATTCATTACTGAAAAGTACATGTAATTTTAATTCCACAAAGAGCCATGCGATCCGATATCATCGTGAAAATTACAAGCATCATTTCCGTATGGAAACATCGGAAATTCCTGCACGTAACGGGCCATTATGTGCCTATCCATCAAGTTCCAAATGGCATTGATAAGAAAGCATTATTCAACTGCCGATATATATACAGTATAATAGTATAAGTTATTAATCTGTATTAAGGTTATGTTATACCGGGCAAAGAAAATTCGCTCTCAGTCCAAATCATATGGAAATATGTATTCTTAGCATAATGAGCCTATATATACTGAATTGTTCGCAAAGTTTTTCATTATTTCTACTGGCGAAAGGTGGAGTTTAAAATGTCTGTACAGCTGAAAGTGTTTGGTGTAGATTGTTTTCAAATTTGTGCTCAGTCTCCAAAGGGTTTTTTTTTCTCAAGTAAATTACTTTGGTATGATTAAAATAATGCAAGTGGCTTCGCAGTCATATCCATGTGAAATGATCACTTTTGGTAGACACCTATTGTCAGTAATTAAATTCTTAAGGTGAACACGGCCCACCACGAAAACATCAAAATGGTTTTGTTCATTTCTTCTTATTGTATTGTAGCCAGAAAATGCACATTTGGACATGACAACAAATATACATGTACCTACCAAATAATCTCAACATCTAAAAATAGATAATAAAATATTCAATATTGCTTGGACATTACTCCAATATATCCTCAAACACGTTTTGCAGTTCTGGCGTATGGTCAGTTTTGCCATTTAAGATGTGATTGAATGCAGGTATCCATATATATATATATATATATATATATATATGTGTGTGTGTGTGTGTGTGTGTGTGTGTGTGTGTGTGTGTGTGTGTGTGTGTGTGTGTGTGAACAAATATTACGTGAATAGAGGTAAGTTGTTTCGAAACACAGGCTTAGGAAGCGACTCTTTTTATGGAGGCTCCTTTCTTTTACCACACGAAACAAAAAAGGGATTTTTTGACGTCTAAAAGAACTTTGGTTCACTGTCCACGTGAGGTCTATCTAATAAACTCTCAATTATCTTATTTTATGCTGAAAGAGTACTCATTCAGTCTGTTTGAGACTTTAAACATATAAACATGCAGAGATTCTTAAGGTATTAACACTATTGCGTCGATGTCCACTCTGACAATCCAACTGTAGGTACCGTTGGCTGTATTCGTGTTGTATTGATTCGTCTGCGTAGATATGTGATATTACTAAGCAAACAGATCCACTCCTTCTGCTCTGTTATTACGACCCACGACAGCACCAAACCATTGATATTGTCTAGGTTTGTTAATGTCTCACGAGTAACCCCGTCAATAAAAATGTTAATTCACCATTGCTTCCATAAATACAACCAACATGTTTGGCTTGTATTCAATTCAGGGATTTTTGGCTTCACCTCAGCAAGTTACATGTAGTTGATTGCATTTATGGGACATTAATTGGCAACTCGTGTTGCTCTTTCATTTAATATAGATTTCCTTAATTAGAAATCAATGTTTCCTATTGAGCCACTAGCTTGACCTTAAATAAAGGCAACCGCACCTTAGGAAGCAACGCGTATTTTCTGGCCAAGACTACAGAATTCTATTCAACACAATTGATCACGTTTGAACACAAGGGTTGTCCCATAACAAAAAAGACCCA
>OZ026616.1:53962889-53990389 GCA_964020975.1 Hermodice carunculata | reverse complement strand
TCTATTTGGCATTCCTAATCGATTCCAATGTGATGTTAAAGTGGATCACAGTGTTAGCTCATAGTCCAAAGGTGTTCGTGTGTGTATGATGCTCAATGGTTGGTAGAATCAATGGAACTCTTTGCCTGCATTAACTTACAAACACGCAAATTCAGTGCGGTAATTTGGCATTACGCGTAGTGATTGCAATGATTAAGGTGCCACTTTGTTCGGAGATCAGCTAGATGGCTGATACACCTGTGTAGGCCTAATATGCTAAAATTGCTGCATGGGGGGGGGGGGGGGTATTAGAGTTAAATTAAGTCTAACCAGTGATAGAATGGTCATCAAGATCCCCATTCAGTGATAATGTGGGTGAGATGAACTCCGTCGTATATCATGACCCCACCGCTACGCGCTTCGGTCATGATATCAGACATCAGTCATAGAATCTACACAATCACTGGATGGAGCCTGTTTAAGTCTATAATAAGTATCTAGTGAGCATAAATTTATATTCGGCTGATTCTAAAAATTCCGGCTTTAAACTCAATGATTCTACCTTAAATCAACTTGTCTAAATTGTACATGATATTTGTAATGGCCTGGAAATGAAATTGATGCCAGGGTGTTCTTTTTAGACATCAGCAAGGCTTTGACCACGTGTGGCACGAGGGCCTTATCTTTAAACTGAAACAACTTGGTATGGACGGTCCTGTTCTTAAGCTTTTTACTAGTGGCAGCTATTTATCTGACCGGTTCCAACGTGTAACCATTTACAGGCAGTTTTCTTCTTTGTTTCCTATTGAAGCAGGGGTCCCTCAAGGCTCCATCCTTGGGCCCCTGCTTTTCCTAGTTCTTATCAATGGCATTATTGAAAATATTATTCGCGATATCAATCTCTTCGCAGATGACGCAAGCTTTCTACAGATTATATATGGCCCCCTTATTTCTGCACAGCGCTTAAATACTGACCTTGAAAGAATCTCCGTTTGGAGAAAACAGTGGAAAGTCACTTTTAACGCTATTAAATCTCTAGTTCACCTTGTTTCCACTAAACGCGACAAACTTACTCATCTCCCTCTATATCCTGGTGATGCTGTTATACCAGAAGGCACTACTCATATCTATTTAGGCTTAACTCCGTCCCATAACTTGAGCATAATAACATAATTGCTTAAAAGGCTGGAAAAGGCATGTCGTTATCCCACAGGCTTAAATACAAACTCTCACGCTATACACTCTCCAGACTTTATAAATACATGATGCACACTATCCTGGGATATGGCTGTGTCATTTTTGAAACTGCTCAGATGTCCTTGCCAATTCTCTAGAATCAATACAGTTTGATGCAGCTCGTATATACATTGGTGCTAGGAAATACACTCCCCGCTACCTCCTGTATTAACCGAAATTGGCTGGCTTACCTTGGCCAAACGAGCACAATACTTCAAACTGATTTTGACTTTCAAAATGATCACTACATTAACCCCAGCTTATTTATCTGATCTGATACATCATGCTGATACTGATGCACAACCTAACCATAATCTTAGAAATCACCGATGCCTCCGTAATATCAAACTAACTACTCAACGTGTTGGCAGGTCATTCATCCCATCTACTTTTAAACTCTGAAATGGTGTACTTCTCGGTATAAGGTATCTACAACTGTTGGCCAATTTAAGTTTCGGCTCAAAAACACATTTTTTCTGTGGATTATGTTCCCACTTATTACTCTTATGGTATGCGATCCCTAAATATTCTACATAGCCAGTTGACACTTAATATGTCAGTTTTGAACTTGCATCTCTACCAAACCAATGTGTCCGGATCCGCTGCTAGTCAATGTTTTCCCAATGAAACAACATATCATTACTTTTTGGAATTCCCTTATTTTGTAATTCCTGGAAAGGATTTGTTGCTTTCAATTTGTCGTATCATGTCACCGGGATTTACCCTCCTCAAGTGATCAAACTACTGGTTATATTCTTTTTACTTGTATAATACATGGGAATCAGAGTATCTCTGAACAGCATAGCAATGAAATAGTGAGTGTTGTTCAAAAGTACATGTCGCAAACCAGGAGATTTGTCTTTTAAGCGTGCAATTATTCCTGTAGTACCCCCTTTTTCTCCCCCTGCCCTTACCTTACTGGTAACGTAATGCTACACTGTATATATGTATGTATGTATGTATGTATGTATGTGTGTGTATGTATGTATGTATATATATATATATATATATATATATATATATATATATATATATATATATATATATATATATATATATATATATATAAACATATCGATAGTACGTTGCATGTATTGGGCCTGTCCATTCAAGGTATCGTGAAGTGTTTTTTTTTAATTGTTCATTCTGTTTCGTATAGTGCATGTATTCGGAGTTTGTTTTGCCCTGTCCGTCTTGTATATACTCTTTTCGTTTCTCCGTGTCAAGAGTGCCTCTAGTTTAGTATATTCCGATTTACTATTAGGTGATCCTGGAGGATGAGATATAAAATACTAAGTCACTTAAAAACGCTTTTTGGATACATATATTTGTTTTGGGCTTAACTTAAATAAACGACAAATATCTGCGCTAAAATAATTAAATGTTTTAATGTGACCAAATGGCAAAACATATATATCAAATTTGTGACCCAATATTGTGCAAACACTGGCCACAACACATCGTGCCGTTATGTAGCATAGACATCAGCAACAGCAATTAATTATAATAGTGATGATAGTGATAATAATAATAATGATGCTGATGATGACGATAATAATAATGATAATAATAATAATGATAATAATAATAATAATAATAATAATAATAATAATAATAATAATAATAATAATAATAATTATTATTATTATTATTATTATTATTATTATTATTATTATTATTATTATTATTATCAATATAATGGTATGCAAATAAATCGCTCAATTTAGTACTTTCTTGGATACCGAAAATGTTCTAAGCGTGGAAGGGCATAAACGTGTGAACCCACATGCCATGGCTGCATTTTGTAGTCATAAAGAGGCCCAACCTACACCAAAGAGAAAACAATTAGATTGCTTTCAGTCGATTTGCAAATAATGAAAAAATAATCCATATAATGACTTTAAGACAGACCTCCACTACAATTAAACTTGCTGGTGTTTTGTCTGAAAATTTCGATAGAATATATGGTCAAACCACAGGAATGCTCTTTACAAAAACTCAAAAGAAGGTCAAAGCTTCGACAAAAGTGATGAACAGATGGTTCAAGTTGAGTCAACTCCTCATACTCTGCATGTAAGCGATGCATCAACGACGACACCTGCGCAGACCCTAATTTCCCTATCTTGTTAAAGTTACCGAAGTTGCATCACAGATCTGTGTGTTTGAGAGCTGGATCATGAAAAAGACGGAGATAACAAGATTTTGCAAAGTCCACTACTTTACATTTAGTCAAAAAGGTAAGTAGGCTGAAACACCTGCGGTTATGCCATTAAAGTACAAAGGAAATTGGGCTTAATGTCAGAGTCGACGAGCAACAGGAAATTAAAGCGGTTGGGTCTTCTGTATGAGACGACAACCGACAATATATTTAATCTGTATCTGAAATTGTTTGACACGTTAACCCTTACTCGGTAATGCTTTGTGTCAGTATTTATCTAAATTCTGAATTGAAGGTAATCGTATGGTCTCTTTTACCGGTAGATTCCTTCTTTTCTCAGAAAAAAAACTATACCAAATAGTTGATTCAGATTGTTTCGGTAAAGTATAAGTCTGATATGACGCCTGTATCTAAAAAGAGCCGGACAACCCTCATTTCCATAATGTTTTAGTAAATCATGAAATAAACACACTAAATGCATACCTTCAAAAGTTCGTGAAGTAGCCAACGCTCAAAACCCCAAAACACCTGTTTTATATGAATGTAACCGAAGACACCAAACAACATCCTGAAGAACTCGAACCTAAAAGATGGTGAATCACATTAAATACCATCACAAAACCTGATGACGATTCTTTGTTTTACCAAGTTGCTAAAGACACGTACATTTTTGTGCTTGTAGACATAATTAAAGCTATTTTACCAAACGAATGACCAAACATTCTGCCAAACATATGTTTTAAGTGGAGTTTGTCTTCTCTTAAGCAACAAATCAATGAACCAGTGATACAGCAGCGATCGAACTTCTAAATACATCATTGCTCATACGTCTTGTATGATGCAAAAACAAGAAGGCATTATCAGTTAGGTTTTTGCGTGAGGGGGTAGAGACTTTGTGTGTGTGTGGGGGGGGGGGGACATTTTATATCGTGTCTGCTGTTATTCTTTTAAGTTATCAAAATGTTACTTATTTGCCTTTCTATTTGTGTTATTGTTATATCCATAGCTACTGCAGCTCATAGGGACACTCACGGAGCCAATCACATAAAGCTATATACGCTTAAATATTTGTCTATATCTGTATTGACAAAAAATTATTTTGTTCAGCAATATGGGGCACTAAATCAGAAAAAAAAGTAAGTTTAAATCGACCCAGAGATTCCATCTGGCCCTGGCAAATGTGCCGTTACAAAATCAAAGTTCTGGGATCATGCTGAATTTTGCTGGTATTTGCTGGACATGCTGATAAGTGCTGGAACCACGTTGCATTTTGCTTGAAAAAAGACCTAATTTTTTCTCCATTTTCTGGTTTTTGCTGCCAATTCTTGATACTCGTGGAAACATGCTGGGTTTTGGTAGAAAAAGAACTTAGTTTTCTTCAGGGTATTCTCATTGTTGCTGGGAATGTTGGGTATTGCTGGAAACAGGCTGGATTTTCCTGGAAAGAGAACTTAGTATTTTCAGGGTTTTCTATTTTTTGCTTCGGATGCTGGATATCGCTGGGAGCATGCTTGATTTCGCTGGCAAAAGAACTTGTAAAATTTCAGAATGTTAGATTTTTGTTAAAGATGCTGAATTTTGCTGGAGTAGGCCTCAGGGTACAGAACTTAGAAAATTTTGAATCTTGAGTCTTTGACAGCCCAGCAGAATCCGGCACAGTGTTAATTTTGATACTGCCTAGTTTTTGATGGGCATGCTGGATTTTGGTTGTTAAGAGTTTGCTGAAATTTACTGGCACAATTTATAGTCCAGCAAATTCTTAAGTGTTACCACAATGTGGTTTTGCTAGATTTTTCACATTTCTCAACCCAGCAAATGATAACTTTTTTTTTTGCTAGACCTGCTAGATTACAATTAAAAAAAGATCTCGATCTTGGTAAGATATTCAATGGTCAAGATTTCTGTGGAAGGAATGCAGCATGGGCGATAAAGGAGGAACAAGTGCGTCTACCCTCGCTCAAGTTCCAATTATAATCTCGATGTTTCACCATTATTAATGAGCCCCAAAAGTTTTATTTTTGTATGCAATCTTATGTATATATCTTATAACTGGATCTTTAATGACCTGTGCCAGATTTTTGAAAAATTCATTAGACTTATACCTATCAAAATATTGAATGAAGATACAAAATACTCGATCATCGGTTAGCCTCGTTCTCAAAGGTTTGCAAGGCGGGATATTTCATTTAACCGAATTAGCGGGTTGTGAAGACTGCATTCTGTTGTGCTGTGTTGAACGACTCCAGAATTCAACAAAGCATGGGCCAAGGCAACAAATTTAAATATCTAGTTGTCTTTCCCTTGTGGTTGGATCAAACATTGGGAGTGGTTAAACCCGCACAAACATCACCAGCCTTCACTGGGAGCAAAATATTGGGGAAGAGGTGGATGTGCAAACACTGCAATGGCCGGAGACAATTCACAAGGCTATCATAATGAAAATGGCTTGTGAGTACACTATTATTAACTCATGAACTTTCATGTCTTAACGTTACTGGATTAATACACAGTATGAATATCTTTATTGACATGAACCAATGCAGCTCAGTATGGTAGAGGTACAGTCACGATGGATGTGATGTACAATGTAAAACGTAAAAGATGAAATCTTCCCTTTCATAGGGTCACACTAAACACCAAACCCCACCTGAACCCACCAAAACTCACCAAACCCCACCTGAACCCACCAAAACTCACCAAACCCCACCTGAACCCACCAAAACTCACCAAACCCCACCTGAACCAACCAAAACTCACCGAAACCCACATTTTTGCTGGATTTTGTCGGGATTTGGTTAAATCTCAACAGAATCGAGCGAAATTTTGTTGTCACTGGCTGGAAAAATGCTGGATATTGCTGGATACTTGGCAGAAAATGCTGGATTATGACAGGTGTTTTCTCCAGCTTTTTCCACCACGCCCAGCAATATCCAACAAGATCCAGCATAATCCCAGTATTTCGTTTTTCTTTATATATTTGGTAACAATTTGAACATTCAGGCATTTTCTAATCACTATCATTGAAAACCGTTATCCACTTCTCTTTTCATGGAACCCTTATATATTTGGTAACATGGCTGATGTTTAACATTTGAACCAATGTACTTACTATATTTGGAAATTCAAACACTTTTCTTTTTGAAATACTCTTAGTTTATCTCCTTTAAAACAACATCATGTCTTTAACTACATGCCTTAAACACATCGAATTATATAATCATGTTGTTTAGATTCTTATTGATGGTCATTTTAGGCCTAGAGGGCTTTTCTGATGGATTGATGTTGGTGTTGGTGTCGCTTTGTGGACTTATAAGGATGATGATTATTGTTGAGATGGTGGTTGCAAGTAGTACCTTTTTAAATACTGGATTTTACTGACATTTTCAACAAGTTAAGAACCTCCACTTACAAATTCCCTGATGTGCTGCAAATTTTGGTCCCTTTTCATAAATTGTATGGTCCTGTATGTGCATGAATGATACAACTGTTCAAGCCAATTTACTGAAATATGCCTATAATTTCAAACAGAACTTTCTGCATTCTGTCATGTGAAAACTAGATAAGGTTTTTCCCCCCATATGGACCTTTGCACTTACGTTTTGGTCTCTTTTGGGTGAATATGAACTATATATTTATATGTTTCAGCTATACATACCAAGGAACATTGCCTTTGGTCGGAATTGACTTGGATTTGTTTCGTTATGACTGCGGTTTGGATATGGTAATGACACTGTCTAATTTGTAAGGGTGGACACTTTTACCAAAACCAAGAGGTGCCCTCAATGGACATTAACTCTGGTACTTCCAGATTCTTAAAGTAAGACATACCGATATGTCTTAATTCGCGGGCTTTCTCTTTGCAAATAATTTTCCCTCACGTGGACAAGGTTATTCATTGCCACCACTACTATTTATAATTACGAAACGTTCAAGAAGCGGCAGATGTACGATCACTTAAGTTCTCTTCAAAACGTAAATTCAGTTATACAGTAAGGGCGTGTACGTATCATTTTCATTACGTACCGGCGTTACCCTAAAAATGACCGAAACATGTGGTCAGGAAAAAACAGCTTAAAAACACCCTACATTCAAGCATATTCTCTTTTCAACGGGGGTGTTACAGGCATACCAAACGTGCCATTCAACCAATGGGATACAACTATAATCTACCATCTGTCGTCACACAGATGAGCTTTCTTTTATGCTAAATTTTATCTTGTTCCCGCAGTCCAGCGGTAACATCATTTTGTTCTCGCAAGTTGTGTTTGTGTAACCTAGTAACTTTGCCTCTGCTAGATATACGTCATTTGCATTGTGCTGATGCGTGTGTGGAGGAAATTTAAGCATGTTTTTCCCACGAAACTCGTCAGCGTTTCATCCGGAATTATATGACGTTTGGCCACAATATATAAAACGTATTTTTTAGGTTTTTTTTTACATTGATATCCCAGCCCTCTTTTCGGTCCCGGGCAACGGCATGAGTCCAGAATTGAAAAGACCAACGACTAAAATAGCTCTGGTTTATTTCAAATTTATTGTTATTGTATATGTAAATTCCAAACTTACGGAAAGTAAAGTTGTATCAAAATGAAACAGCACACATCCATATTACACGATCAAGAAATTTTTCAATGCTAAATCCATGGGCAGGCTATGTACAAATATTACTCATAATATGTATTAAGTAATACGAGTGCGGACCAAAATAAACAGGTAAGTAGGCTATTCAAGCAAACCGGCTATTAAATAAAGCATGTGTTTCCAGTAAGGAAATGATCACGAGATTTGAATAATCATTACAAATATTTCAACTTTGTCGAACAATGGCTGAATGAACATCAAGATCACTGACAAACATTTCAAAGCAAGGCTGTTAACCTCTTTTAAATTACTTATACTGTATCTTAATATCATCTTTGTGTTGTACTAGTCACGACAAAAGAATAGCACGTTATTTACATTTATTTCTTTATCTGTGCAGCCACAACATACTTTGCCCCGTTTACCTTGAAAAAATCTCTTCTTGTCCTCTGCTCGGTCCGAACAGTCTAGGTGGGCCTACGGGCTGTGGATTTTGAGCGATCTCTCTGGAAAATATCTAATACTGAATACTCGTATTAACCAAAGGTTGAATCCGTGATAAAGCTCTAGCATTTAAGCATGTTATCGCACCAGTCATCTCTAACTTTCTAAATTAAATTTTGAATAATTATAAACCGAGTTAGGATCTTGTCAGGACAAGGTGCGGACTATTATGGCACTGTTAAATAGACTCATTTCTCTGACTTAGGTCTGTGTCAAAGTGTGCCTTCTGTGCTCGTTTTTGTTTGCATATAGATTATCAAAATCTGTTTAGAATTAACCTTCAGGCAAATCGAACCTCATTTTGTGAAATTATGGTAAAGCATTGGATGCTATATTGATTTCAATGGTAGAGTAACCACCAAAGCCCTTCCGCCTCTCCGGCTGCACTCCTGCCCGTGTCGAGAAGTAATGGGTATGCGCCACAGGAATGGCCTCGTTTTTATTACTCTGAGATTAGAAAAGCCCCTACAATCTGCAAAATAGGATTGGGTTATGTATAAGGAGCAAGATTTAGTTGAAATGTGTCATTTAAAATGGGCACCTTTGTCTTCAAAATTCATGAGAATGCAGCAAATTTCATGTTTTTTTTTTCTTTCAAAATTATCCAAGACAGCACTTTCCAACCCCTTCAGTAAGGTGTATTTAACAGTTTGGGCCTGGCTGGTTTGTTGGCCAGACTTAGCAACCAAATCCAGGTTCATTCTGCCCCGTGGCAAAAAGACCCGCGGACAGGGGTCTTTAAGACTCCTTATAAGTTTTGAAAGTTAATTTGATGTTTATTCCTGCAGGTATGTCAATTTAAAATCTTGCAAATAAGTATACAATATACCTAGGAAACCAAATTCGAGTGTCCTTCAAACATGATTTTTTTGTTCAGTTATAAATCTAACTTTAAGTATGTTCTTCATTGTGGAAATGAAAAATCGGAAACTTGACAATGACTATGTTCAAAGATACTTTGTTAGCCTCATCCAGTCGTGAACTGTCTTTAATTTGATAATATCTGGTAGGTTTGCCCCTGTGCTCAAATGAATTAAAAGAGCAGAGATTGTCATTTCAGATTGTGCCCTCTGCATACACGGTCAAATTTGATGGAGCTCGATATATGTCGTTCTAGAACAAATTGTAAGCTACAGTAGCAGTAATTTGAGAGTGTTTTATACCGTAATTCAGGCAATGAGCCTAGCTCAGACCCTTCAGTATAAATATTGGCGAAGCGCATGCGCCAATAATAAATGGTCGACAAGCAGAGCCCAAAAGAGCCATCTTGTACTTTGATAAACAAACACAAAAATTGCTTCTGTTGATGTTAACATTAAGAGTGGCTTCCGTGCGGTCAGCTGGGTCTCTATACAATAAACATTGGTCCTATCATCCGAGTCAGGAGACTGCGACTGTTTGCACGTCTTTAAACTCCAATATTCCTTTACTGTAAGAGAAACCTGTGCCAAGGCATCCTTACTAGTACACCCTGTGCATATATTTACAGATACATTGTTGAATTTGTGGGGCAGAAAGACGACTTCACTAGTGTTTAGATATGAATGGACTTACGGAAAAAATTGTACCGCTTGGTACTATCTCGGGTGCTAAGTAACATCACCATAGGATAGTGCTCTCATTTTCAGTATGACCCGCTATACGATTTATACATACATATATATATATCAACAGCTTATAGACTTGAATTTCCTAACTGAATGCAGCTCTTTTGAAAAATTGATAAAGATTGAAACATATCTGAATTTTCTTATACATCAATTAAATCTTAGCATACAATCAACATAGAGTTCCGCTGACCTGGGCAGAAAGTAGTTGTAGGTTGTTTTTTGACCTGGGCAACAGAAAGTAGTTGTAGGTTGTTGTTTGGCCTCGGCAGAAAAGTGGTTGCAGCCATTTTTATTGGGGGGGGGGGGTGGAGGGCTTAGGATATTACTTATTCGGTATCTCTTTTGCATTAAAAAAAAAACTAATTAAACCAGTAAAGCAAACTAAAGCAAATTCCCCCACACATGTATAATTTACAAATGTGTTCTTCGAATATGAAGAATAAGGCTTGGAAGGGTTTGAGGGGTTGCTGTTAATTTCATTTTGGTTGTCTTTTGTTTTGTCTTTGTGTTGTCCCCTACCAGTTTTGTTATGCCGCGTTTCGGCGATATTTATCACCTGGGTAACAATTTTCGTGCGTAATTTGGCCAGTCAATGCAATATGTTCAGATCGACTGTGAGGTATTTGCCCAGCAATAGACTTAGTTCCGCAGAGAAGCAAGGAGATAGTATAATGGTACCCCGTGGAAACGTTGACTACGACTTAAGCTCTGCCGCGGCAGTGTGACAAGCCACGGGCTATTCAGGAAATAACGACAGGGGACGGGCGGGGTCACTCGGGTTATCATTGCTCATTGTTCACACCGGGCATGGCTTCTTAGCATCTCTATTTTATCCGTGGTGTTTCGAAAGAATAAAGTCCCTCGACGAATTATAGAAAACAACGCATTGTAAAGTATTGCCCCCACGCGGAATCTTCAGAAAAATAATCTGCACGTTCTCCCAAAATCGATGCAGATGTCATTACAGACAACATCACAAAGGCCAAGTCAACACCAGCAGCATTGTCACCAAGACAAAGTACAATTATTTACACTTGACTATGTGGCGGTGCATTCCAGTCTGAGTGCCCATCCCATCTTGTCTGTTCCAGTTAAATGCTTTGCGCTGAGCTGCTCTGTGGACCGAATGGGGTGTTCTCCTCATCGACACAACCCGTCAGTGCGTCATAAACGTATGGGAACAGGTTCATTGTCACACTAACCTATAGGTGTTGAATAGCTGAATGCCTGCTTTTCAAGAGGCGGAGTGGTCCAAGTGCCACTTTTCGCGCTCACTTGATGATGTGGAATGGCTGAATGTCTGCTTTTCGTGAGACAGATTAGTTCAAGAACCACAATTTGAAACTATGGATGCTTCTTGGCATTTTGAGTGCCGTCACTGAATTTCCAAATGAAATATCGGTAAAATGTCTCAAATACAAATGTGATATGCTGTCCTGAGCAAACTAATTTTGTCCATTAAACTATAACAACATCTGAGGTATAATATCAAATACAACATGCACAACTGAATAATATGTTGTCGGGAAAAGTACCAATTACAGTGCCTCGGTATACCTGTCAGACACACCGCTAGTGACTCACCAAATATACAGTTAAAGGGGAAATGCATGACTGTGTTAATAGAAACGCCGTACGTAGGAAGGATTTTACAGGATATATAGACATGATGGGCTAAAATTGACTGTAAACCTATCATTTTCAACATTGTATGTTGTCAAATTCGGATAGCTTTTGTCCGAAAAAAGTATAATCATGGAAACTTTCAAGTGAATGGGGTGCCGGTTTTCATAAAGCATGTCATTGTTGGAATCTTCCTGATTGTGGCTTCATGATGTAAAACATGACGGCGAGATTCATCATATCCATGTTCATGTCGACCCAAAATTTCATATTTATTCTAAGGATGGAATGAATTGGACAGTAATCTTTAATACATGTTTGGAACCTTTGTTCCCCTTTACTGTTGAGTACAATATGCGCATAACTTACTTGATTTGATTTTGCGTGCTGTATAGGCGATCAGTCATTATGTAAAAGCATTTCTTCTTTGAATTAAAAGCTTTGAAAAAATGTTGAATTTTTCCGCATTTTAATTTATGACAAACGATTAGCATGACGAATCACCCAAGTGTGTCCTAAACTAGCCACTTCTAATATAAAGCGTTGCTGGAGTTTAGGTCGCTGTAAATTAAGTATGACATAAGCTCATTTCCTGTTATTAAATAAAACATCAGTTACACTGTAATTCTCAAGTGTACCGGAACTTTCAATAAAGTGCAAGAAAGCTGGACAAGGGCATCGCGGCTGCTGCACCAAGACTCTTTAATGTGCTCCCTCTTAAATGCATACAAAGCAGAGTTTTAGTGGTATTGAAGAAACGGTCAAAGGGTGCACTTTGCAAAGAAGCAATCCTCAAATTTGGTAGGCTCCACAGTTTTTAGAATTTGATTCTGTCATCATACGCAGCTTACTGAATCGTGCAGATGAAGAGCGATATTATTATCATCATCATGATCATCATCATAAACATCATCATCATCATCATCATCATCATCATCATCATCATCATCATCATCATCATCATTTTTCTTATTATGTAATAATTGATCAAAAGTCAGAGCATTGGAGATCGTGCCACTTCAGAGTAGTCCATGCTTAAGATCGTCAATATCTTCCACAATCTGCCAATGTAGATGTCATCCTAGTTTTAGTTTTAGTTCTATTTGATAGTTACACAGGGAGACATGATGCTTAGCAAATCTTCCCTTACATATTCAGTTACAGTCACTGTTTACAAATGAAACCACTACTTGTCCTTAATAAAAGGTTGGGCAACAGACACTATTGTCCGATGTGTCCATGTATAAGCGGGTACAGACCAAACTCCTGTTTGGGCTAACATGTATGACAACGGGAGAGCAGTACGGATCGATACGACTGAGTAATGTTACCTAATGCTCAGGTATGGATTGGAGACACAATAGTAAACACATTAATATAATCAACAAAGAGATGTTATCTTGGCTGAATCGATATGTACGCTTTGTGTATTGAAGAGGTACATTATTTTGGTTGCAATTCCAGACTTATGTTTCTGTTATATACGTAAAGAATGGATATTGCATTTCACCTGTGACTGCACTTTTAGGGCCGCAAGTGAAAAAGATCTGATATGAGACTAAAACTTTATCAATACATGTGCATGACTGTACATGTAATTATTTTGTTTAACTTCATGTACATGGATTTCTGCGGGAGTTTAATGGTCTTGTTTACTAAACCAAATTTATTCATGGGCAGACTATCAAAGCAGTTTAACGCAAATACAAAGAAGAGAGTAAAAGCTACGTTATGGAGGATGAACGAGTATCATAAAATTCTTGAATACCAATCTACGATGCTGCTGCTTGCGACCGAGTCGTGTCGTGAAAAAATATACTGGTATTAGCGCTAAATACCCGTCAAATACACGGAATAAATGAGGACAATGAGGCAAAAATGGCTAAGTTCCTTAAAAAAAATCTATCACTCTAACATGCTAAACCGACATGTCAACTGAACATTATGAGTGTAGCTTGACCCCTAAGGAGGTCATAGGTCAGTAGGAAAAAACTCCACATGCATATGTGTAGTAGAGAAATATAAAACTGAGAAAATGTCTCTTTGATGCGAAAATATAGCATACTGATAAATAGTCTAGTGTTTCTTGTGATAGTTTATCATTATTATTATTATTTATCATTATATTTTTTTATAATATTCATTCTGCACGTCACCTTGCCGGAGAAACCCGAAGTCAAAAGGGCTGGAAAAAGTCCGAAGTACTGTCGACCTGTGAAGACAACAACACTAGCAGCAATGTGTCGCTTGAGAGTTTAAAAAAACCCACGCAAGTGCGAGAAGTAAAAACTACCAAGAAAAAATTGGCATGCCCAAGATTCATTGTTTTTAATAAAAAATGAAAACAGTCATGATAGAGAAAGAATAAATTTTGGCGAATATATGACAACGGAAATGTGACCAAAAAAAGAATTTTTGCCATTATGAAAAAAGAAAAGAAAAAAGCTTACTCGAGATCTCAACCCGCGAACGTTAGATCTGGAAGCGAGGGCGCTGCCATTGACTCAGGGTAGCTTTCGATAAATGCCGCATGAATATGAAGCACAACAGATATAATCTCAACCACGTGTCGTCATCTAAAAAAATGGGACCCGTCTTGCAAAGGAGCAACTGCTCTACTCAAATGTGTGAGAAGAGAAATTAAGCTGTCTAAGCAATCTAGCGAGAAAAACAAAAAAAACAAAAAAAAAACCCACGCCCGGGGAGTATGTAGTGATACAACTGGTGAATATAAATGGACACCGAAGCCCCGTTTTTTTTTTTTTTTTTTTTTTTTTTTTTTTTTTGTTTTGTTTTTTTTTTTTTTTTTTTTTTTTTGTTTGAGGGGGGATGCATTTTCATTTAGAGCACGGTGTATTAATATATAGATAAGTCCTTTCTCTGACATGCATTATCATACTTGCATCTTATTTTGATAATAATCAGGAGAAATGCCATGCAGAACTAAATCTGACTGCTAATACACGCGTAACAGCTTCCAACTTGTACGCACGATTGAGTGATAACATCAACGGACCCAAATTACCTTCACTCACCGTAAACTACTGTTGTAACCATTTTCTTCTTCTTTTTTTTTTTTTTGTTTGTTTGTTTTTTTGGGGGGGGTGGTTTGTTTTTTTTTTTTTTTTTTTTTTTTTTTTTTTTTTTTTTTTTTTTTCTCTTTATTCACAAAGTGACCCTCATCTCTCTTCCCCCATACAATACATGCAGATTGACGCTGTTTGTGGCCCCTATTGCCGCACGCACAGCGGCTTGCTGCACACGCTCGAGCTTGCCTTTATATTCTTGACTACAATCATGAATTGTCCAGGGTAATATTTGCATAATTGAATTTTAATCTTATGAATGCAAAGTATGATTCTCTTAATACTTTTTGTCGAACAGGAACGTCATTCCTCGCAGGCAGTATAACCGTCTGTTTACACTAAGGGTCATTGCATCCAGGGGTAAGATTGAGATGTTTGTGACATAATCGACCTCCTTTACCATTCTGTTTTTCAAAAAAGATTGGAGTATTTTTACCAATTGTTTTCTAATCCAAACCATTGATTCCATTTTTGCTTCCTTTTTGACGACGAACCACTGATTTGCCCAGACGGATATTGCAGAGACAGCGCTGTTTATTGTCATACTACCAAGTTAAAATTGTCTTTTTACAAATTACAAAATAACAAAATATCGTCGGTAAGAAATCTTATTTTGGATTCAACAATATGGGCAAGTCATTAATTTTTAATAAAAACAAGGAAGGACGAGCAATATTTGTCCACGTTGAAGGTTTTCAATTTAAAACAACGTTCTGCTTTCAGTCACACATAAATTTTGAAGCCAAATTAAAACATTTCCTCTGATACTGGCAGCATTTAGTGTCATAATCAGTTCTTAATGCCAAACCCCATCAAATGCACGAGAAACATACTAAGAATAGACTTAGTATGAACTGTGATTTGGTCATGTTATAAAATGCTATTCGCCCGGAGCACCAGGCACAAATGTCTTAACAGTCGGTCACATTAACCTGCCTGGCACTTTGGAACATACTGGTAGAAACGCAGCACAACAGAAAATGAAAACATTCGGACTTGACTAGCCAGTCTGACCAGTTTGAGTGTGTTATTACGAAACGTAATTCAGTGTATCATGTTACCAGAGGCCGAACTAATAAAACGTATATTACAAGGTAAGGTTTGATGAAAACTTGTCAAGCTGTACTGAAAGAGTTGGGAATTTTCTGATTTTATGTTACTCAAATCTAATGCAAATAGAAAACAGTTTTTTTTCTTTGAATTGTGGGGAAGGCCTCTTTCATGGCACGTCCCAGTCCAATGCTCCCGTATTGTGTCAAGAAAAGCTCTGGACGCAGTTTTATCCTAGCTTGGAAAAGGTTCAAATGTTGCCCTTGTGTTCTGACTTCCTTTGCTGAAACAATGCTTTAGATAGCACCATATTTGAAGGCTCATTGACTAAAAAATATTGATGGAAACATTTTAGAACTATATATTCCTGGAAGGAACACGGCTCACTTATTTAAATATGATTAAAATTTCAATTTTCATAGCTATTTTTAGCTCAGCTGACTTGTCAGTCAGCTGAGGTTATGTATGGGTTAGGCATCCGTCGTCCGTCGTCCGTCGTCCACAATTCCCATTTTCGACTTCTTCTCTAAAACCACAAGCCAGATTCCCTTCAAACTTGGTGGGGATGGGCCCTTGGGTGGGTCTCTACCAAGTTTGTTCAAATGGTCACGGTATAGTGATTTTTGGATTTTGTATGAATTTTTTGGTTCATTTTTGGGGGAAATCTTAAAAAATCGTCTCTCCGAAACCATTGGGCCAATACTTCGAAATTGCATAGGGACACTTCTGGAGATCCCTAGTCCTTAAATTGTTCAACAGGTGGCGCTGCAATTTTTTTCTATTATTTTAATGAGTTTTTGTGTGTTTTTGCCATTTTCGACTTCTTCTCCGAAAGCATCACTCAGATTATGCTGAAACTTGGTGTAAATGTTTCTGGTAGAAGGGTCACACAAGTTTGTTCCCTAGTTGGCGTTGCTGTGGATCCGTGATTTTAAACGATTTTTTCAATTCGGGTACTTATCGGCCAATGCATACATTCCTATTGATTACTATGTAAGTGAATGTGGACTGCAGTGATAATTCATGTTTTCGACTTCTCCAAAACCATCAGTCAGATTCACTTGAAGCGTCATGGAGATGTGCCTTGGGTGAGTCTCTAACAAGTTTGTTCAAATGGTCACGGTCCACTGATGTTTTGGATTTTTTATGATTTTTTTCTCTTGTTCTTTTTTGGGGCTAGTCTTAAAAAATCTTTTTCTCTGAAACCGCTCATCCAATTGCTTTGATATCACACAGGAACATTTTTAGGGAGCCCTAGTTCTGAATTTGTTCCCCAGGTGGCGTTGCAATTTTTTTCTAATTTTTTATGATTTTTTGTGTGGTACTGCTATTTTCGACTTCTTCTCCAGAACCGTCACTCAGATGAAGCTGAAACTTGGTAGATATGTTTCTTGTAGAAGGGTCAAACAAAGTTGTACACTAAGTGGTAATGCTACGGATTGCTGATTTTTAACTTTATTTTCAATTCGGGTAATTGTTGGTAAATGCACCTTTCCCATTGATTACTACGTAAGTCAATGGGTGTTCTAATGCTAATTCACATTTTTGACCTCAACTCCGAAACCATCAGCCAGATTGACTTCAAACTTGGTAGCAATGTACCTTGTGTGGTTCTCTATCAGGTTTATTCAATTGGTCACGCTCCATTGATTTTTGGATTTTTTATGACTTTTTATTTTGTTCTCTTTGGGGGCAAATCTTAAAAAATCTTCTTCTCTGAAACCACTCACCCAATTGCTTTGATATCACACAGGAATACTTCTGGGGAGTCCTAGTTCTTAATTTGTTCACCAGGTGGCGCTGCATTTTTTTTCTATTTTTTATGATTTTTAGTGTGCTACTGCTATTTTCGACTTCCTATCCAGAATTTTTACTCACATTAAGCTGAAACTTGGTGGATATGTGCCTTGTAGAAGGGTAAAACAGAAGTGTTCACTTGGTGGTAATGCTACGGATTGCTGATTTTTAACATTTTTTTTTCAATTCGGGTACTTGTTGGTCAATGCACCTTTCCCACTGATTACCAAGTGAGTCAATGGAGATTCTGATGCTAATTCACATTTTTTACTTCTACTCCGAAACTGTCGTCCAGATTAACTTCGAACTTTGTGGCAATGTTCATTGGGTGGGTCTCTACCAGATTTGTGCAAATGGTTACGCCCCTTTGATTTTTTGGACTTTTTATGAAATTCTTTGTTCTTTTTGGGGGGGGGGGATCTTCAAAAATCGCAAGGGTATATGTGCATGTCAGCTGAGCACAAGACTGTCACAGTCCTCTTGTTTATTAAATGCAATGGCAAACATGTCAAATGTCGGACCACTTGTTTAAATTGAATGCTTCTGTTTTCGGTTTTATTAAATCCATTGTAGATTGATGCGGATATAAAAGAATAGCCCGTGATTTGTATACCTTGCTTGTTTTTCCAGCTATGTAATTTTGTTTGGAGGGATTCCAAAATATAGAAACATCTAGTTTGGCTTGTCATAACTGCAAAAGAAACACTGATGAAGAAAATTCAAGAATATTTTGCTACGCCAGGTTTACATTTTTATCTTAGAAAAAAATTAAGATTGAATAATTCAGGAAGGAAAACGTATTCGTTTGAGGAAGGGGTGCGAGATATGACATCTTATGAATCTGAATATTCAAAATTTAGTAAAATATTTGAAATATGTGAACTGTTCCCATTTCAGTGATATATAGTTTTTACATGTTTCCAGCAGTAGTTTCAATCCAGAGGCTTTGAGAGTTGGTGGTTACCTAGAATTTTTTTTAGTGCATGACATGCCCCAACTTTCACTTTTGTTCTCTTCTAAAACTATGCTTTTACGTCTACACACAGACAGGTAATAAATGTACTGATCTATGTCTGCGTGATTAACGTTGCAGTCAGGAAGTAAATACACGAAACTTACGGCAGAAATACGAGATATAAAGTGTGTCCAGTATTTTAACAGGAAGGCAAAGGCAAACAGTTTTAATTATTCAACAGATGTTGCAGGCGGTTGAGTCTGTCAATGAACATTTATCCCGGTAATGGCAGTGTGCACAAATATGATGGTATTGCGTGATACAAATCTACTTGATACTCTAATTTTGGGGTGACAAGCCTTTTTGGCCGCAGCTTTATCGCTGGGACGTTGGTATATGATTATGTTTTATCTTTGCGTTGGCTTTGGAGTAAAGACACCACCCGCAGATTTTCTGCAGCACATAATGGAGAAGTAATTAAACGGTGTGGGAGTTTATCCGATTGTAGCCACCACAGGGGGAAATAGCTGTCCATTACAGTACATGGACGCAGCGT
Organism: Hermodice carunculata; assembly: GCA_964020975.1. Classification (NCBI taxonomy): domain Eukaryota; kingdom Metazoa; phylum Annelida; class Polychaeta; order Eunicida; family Amphinomidae; genus Hermodice; species Hermodice carunculata. The sequence continues at coordinate 53,971,254 of OZ026616.1, read as the reverse complement.
GCGTCTACCTTTACAAGTCTGTCTCAGACGAAGATGACACTTACATGTAATATTTAGAAATTACTGGCACAATTTTGTCCGCACAGTTGCTGCATAGTTCTCTATTTTATGTAGGTGAACACAGTGACCGCGACTCGTGCCAGCTCTTTCCAGCTATAATCGTAGAGGCACATTTCAATAATGGCCATTGTGTGCCACTAAACCCCCGCTCAAATACCAATACCGTGATTTTCAATGCTGACATCAAAGGCTTCATCTGTAACTAAAACGAGACCATTGCCAAGAAAAAAGCCAATGTAGATGGACAGAGAATGCAGATTCAGAGTAACTAATACTACGTTACAATTGCAATCATATAGTTTTATGGTCATCATAAGTGACCTTTTTTTCATAAGCATTTATCTTCCATGTGGTTTGGAAGATTAAGCATCACACCATAAGGCTAAAGGAGTTTTCAGGTAGTCTGTTCATTCTGGCCCTCAAAGAGTCACACTTCTAAAACACAACAGCGTCTTTCATTCCCAGTGACGAGTTATACACGTCATAATCATACCTTCTGACGGTTAATCGTGCTCTCCAAAAACAGTCCCACAATTCAGCATCAAAACAGAAAGCTTGGCTGGTATTTCCCTGCATGGACATAGAAACTAATTTGGTATAAAACTAAGTGGCTGAAAGGTTTTCATAGTTATCACTCTTATCGTCACTGACCCATTGTTATGGCCAGGTTCGAAATGTAGCCCTTTAGGTAACATAGCAAGATCGTACCATAGGCTGATTGCTCTATGCCTGCGTGAATAAAGACAAAAGCACAAAAAAATAAGTTTACCCTCTCAGGGTTTGTCAAGTATCAAAGAAAATATTCGGTTTTATATAAAAAGTAAATGGGCACACGAATATTACACTCAGCTTGGCAGAAATGTGTATGTATGTATATATATATATATATATATATATATATATATATATATATATATATATATATATATATATATATATATATATATATATATATATATACATATGCTAAGGATAGAGAAATTGTCAATTTCGCAGACCATTCAATTAGAATGCTTTATATTGCACATTTTTGCTCCAGTAAGGACTGACATATAATGTCAATAGATCTGCCGTTATAGCAGCGTGAACAAGTGTAAACAATACCAAGTATTGGAAAATTGGCAACAAATATATTTCAGAGAGCAATTCTTGCAAATATTTAGGCATAACGATCTCAGCTTCTTTGAAAAATGGCACATGTGAACGATATTATGCATGCTCACCTAAGTATAACCACCTGCAAGTGTATAACTGAAGTCGAAACAAACTGGGGCATTGTACTCAATCAGAGTGATTATAAAAATAAACAGTTACAGCTAGACACCTGTATAAACCTGCCGAATTCCCAACAAGTAATGTAAAAATTGACATCCTCTACCAGAAATGAAAAACAAACCCATGATGACACATATTCCTCACTATAAAAGTCTCCAAAAACCAATACTATTTTGTTGTCAACTCTGAGTTAATGTTTCAAAATAATGAATCAAGTTGGGATGATAAAGTAAATACTGCCAATTTCTGGCCAAGTGCTCGGGACAGCCTATGGCTGACTCACGGTCCTGCTCCACAAGAATGAGTCAAGTTTGTGATAATTGAGTAAATAACGGTACTGCCAATTTCTGGCCAAGCGCTTAGGACATAGTACGACTGACGCCCGACCCTGTTGTGAGACAGCCGAATTGAGTATTTTTTTTTTTTTTTTTTACATTGAGTAGCTATGCACTTACATGTTAGCCTAAAATGTCTGAAAGATAAATATTAGAACAGAATTATGCCAATTTAGAGATAAAATTAAGTAGCAAAGCAGGCAAGTCTAAAATTCCTTAAATTACTGAAAACAAATATTTTTACAATCTCTGGATATTTACAGCAAAATGTGTAGAAATATTGATCAAAAATACATGTTTGAATCTTTTTGACTCAAGTTTGCTTTAAACAAATTTGGTTCCGGATGGAATAACTTTTGAAATAATTCTGTCTGGGAAAGGATAATTAACTACTTCAAAGTTAACGGTCATCAGTTTTGTGATAGACTTTAATGCCAAACCTGTCATGTGGGACCCGAATATCTAAGTCTAGGAACACATCACTGAAATCATTTGAATTGAATTCTAAAGGGATATCATTTTGTTCAAATTCTTTTGCTACTTTATTACGAATTTGCACCTTTACACAAGCAATGTATATTGTATGACTCCCCCATATGAACATCATCGTGCTTCCATGAACCATAGATAAACAATCGAGATCATTTTCTGTTAAGTGAAATTCCATCAGCAGATTCATGGCTTCTTACGGTCATATGCCTATCCTGGTTTATTAAAAGGCCACTTCGCCGATGGTAGCAAACTCGTCCATAAATCTCATTCACACTTGACTTTATCCTGGTATTGTGACAGAGACACGTCCTGTTCTATCCCATAATAGTTTTAAAGTGTTTGCCGGCGTGTGCGCTGTTATGACCCTGCAGTTTGCGCGCAGGGGAACTGCGCGATGGGCGGAAAACGGACATTGTCTCGTCGAGCCGTTTCGGTGGTTGCGTCTGGGAATCTGGAGAGACTGGTTGTGTAAATATGTTCCACTTTCTGAGAGGACGTGCCTTTCGTGTTGTCTTTGTTTTGTGTAAATGGGAATCTGTTTGTTCAAACGTACAGTTTAATTGGGGTGACAGTTGCAGTATTTATTGGAAGGGAGCGCTTACAAGCACTAGAGGCGTGTCAGATTATGAGTACACCGAGCCTCTACTACTAGTTCTGGGTAAATACAGTAGGCATGACTCTGAGGACATCCTTTTCAATTTTATGACAATCATTTACACATTTCTATATTATTGCGGTCGTGGCTTTTATGATGGATGTAACATCAAGTTACACAAATTTCGCTTGTTTATACCAAATAACAGTTAGCATGAGCAGTTTTGTTTTGAGGATGGAGTTTCTAGCAGATTGAATCTCGCTGGAACTAATTGAGTTTCTTTCAATATTTCAAAGAATCACGCGTGAAAATTTGAACCTATGTTGAAGCTAAACCTAGCTGATCATCCCAAATGATAGGTGAAGATATCACCTATCTATTGAGTAATTATACTCACAGGAGCGGCAGTGCCACATTCTACCGTGTAGTTCTAAACCTAAAACTATCAAAATCTAATATGTGTGTGCCCCATAGACAACCCAGTCAAGGTCTTTGGTCATAAACCTAAATGCCTGAAATAAGAAATCAATATTATCACGTTTGATTCAGCATTTTGAAAATTTTAGACTCAAACAACCAAATGAATCTATAAATAGGTCACCAACTGGAAACTATCAACCAAATGAATCTATAAATAGGTCACCAACTGGAAACTGTCAAGCATGTTTCCCAGTCTTAAATTCCCAGAGACGCTTTTCTATTGATGACGGCTGATTGCACTTGCCTTGAATTTGGTAAAGATAACCCACTTGAATTGAAAGAATGTGTAAAAGTGAAATAAATACGGCGCGTATAACAAGTTCTTGTTAAAAATGGGCAGACTAACAGGTCCCGGTTGGTTTCATTCTTGTGTGAACTCGTTTGGGATGGGGCCATAACACTGAGACGTCTCTTGCTTATATAGCAAGAGGTAACGTAACAGTGGAAAATAAGGCAGTACAGTAGTCTGGAACGTCACGACAGATGTCCTGTACCATATCTGGGTGACAATTAAGAGAGTAAAAGCTAGGCCAGACCAGAAAAAGGTTCCAACACAGAATGACTGTCCCGAAATTTTAACTTACACAAAGGTGTCACAAATCAACCTGACCAGATGCCCGACTAACAAAAGAAGAAACAAAATGTATACTTAGAATGGTTGTTCTACTCATATGTTATGCTGTAACATACCTAGCACAACCACAGACAGGAAACACAAACTAATCTTTTTCTCTGTCCTCCGTGAATGTATCCAAAGATTGGTAAAATGGTGTAAAGGGGTTCTTAATTGTGACCTGTCAACATCGGCAATTGACAGGCAGTTTTGAACCATTAAAATTTCATTTAGTTTGAATAGTAAGATACACGTTTTGGTATAAACCATGCATTTGTGCTTTACTAAAAAAAGCTATTTGTGCTGAGACCAAAGGAAAACATAATATTGCAAAAATATAAGGAAAGCAAAAGGTTACTTTTCTCCTCACCAGAAACTGGATATGTATATTACTTTGGGATATATAACCTAATATAGTTGAGAGAGACATAGAAAATTCAGTTGAAAAAGAGGAACTGAAATACTATGGCGAGGTTGAGGACTGCCTAATGTATGTATGTATGTATGTATGTATGTATGTATGTATGTATGTATGTATGTATGTATGTATGTATGTATTTATATATTTATCTCATGTTTGGGTCGATTTTAGTAATACAGCAGGCTTGTATCCTTACCGTATTGTAGGCCTTAAAGCTATAGTGCCGGGATATGATATATCGGTATTCTTCAGGTGGTATCGGCACTGCGCCGGTGGTATCGGTACTCTTCAGTTTTCATCGGTAGTTGTGCTGATGAGGAGTAAAACTTTCTGCAAATGTCGCTCTTATTTTTGCTTTGTGTATTGAAATGTACAAATCGACCCAAACATGAGATAAAAATTTTATAGCATGCATTGTATACGATATGAAGTAAACAACTCACACTGGGTGCCATATAGCAGAACTCGGTCGCTTCGCTCACTCGTTCTGCTTTATGGCATTCACTGCTCGCTGATATGCATCATATCGTCAACAAAGCATGCTATAATCTATAATATATATATATGTATATATATATATATATATATATATATAAATATATATATATAAATATATATATATATATATATATATATATATATATATATATATATATATATATATATATATATATATATATATATATATATATATACTTAAGCACTGACTCTCATTCTTTTCTGATATGGTTTAATCCACATTTACGCAATGCAAAAAACACTCAAACGTGACAGCATGTACTCAAATGTCACAAACTTGGCCCATAGTATTGAAACATTAACTCAGGGTTGGCAGCGAAACAGACCTTTATGGTTTGGCAAGTTTCAAAATGAGGAGTAGGTGTCATCACAGGGTTTGCTTTAAATGTTTGGTGCTGGATGTCCATTATTGCAGTGCTTGTTAGAATTTCCCTCGGTTTGTACAGGTGGTCTAGCTGCAAAACTTTATTTTACAATCACTGGGACTGAAGATCAGGCTCCAGTTTGCTGCTACTTCAGTTTTACACTGGCAGGTGGATAAACTAAGGAAAGCTATCCAGCTTGAAAGGGTACATACTGGTTAAGGGTTAACTCAACTTGTTCTTATCAGAATTTGTACTATATAAATGTCGTAATTATGTTTGGTTTCACAGGTATGTTTTATTCATAATGAAGCTAGTTCTTTATTTGCCACTTTAATATTTATCCATTACTATGTGGGTTGTCTTTGCTAAATGTTTAGTTTAGACAAAGAGCTGCTACTCAGAAAGACATGTGCTTGCAAAGGCTCCGAAACATATTGTGAGTAGTTACCCGCTGAAGACCCTTTGGTTTGTTTGGGCTTATATAGCCTATGTCAGAGAAGAGCGTGTGCAATGTGAAAAATAGTAGATACATGTGTATATAGGTCAGACAGTGATAGGACAGCTTATGGAGAGAAAAGAGTTCGGACTGCGGAATAGGTAAATGACTACCAGGAAGAGGTGCTGGACAAAAAGACGCAAATGCCATAAATAAATATGCGACGAAACGGGTATCATCACTGATAAAATGGTACCCCGTAATACATACTGCATTATCAACAATATACTGTGGAAAGTGAAAAACCAACAGTCAACAAATCGACGCAGCGGTGAAAAACTGAAAAAAAAAGATTGTTTTTTCAAAATACATGTCTGTGTGCCTTTGAAGTTTGCATAAATTAAAATCCTTTGTGTCCATTGCCTGTATCTGCAACAAAACATAATAGGATGTGAAAAAGACGCAGGTTCTCTCTGCACTGTTAATATACGTTGTCCGCTTTAAAGTGAATTAATTCAATATGGGGATTGAAGTTGGCTTGACAAATTTGTCCATAATTATCTTAACGATATTTAGCAATCAAGCAGAGAGGCATAAATTTAAATAATTCTTTTTATATGCTGCTTGTCAGATGCACTCGGCAATAGCAGCTTTAGTTATAATTGTTTTAAAGATTTTCAACTTTTCAATTGCTCAAAAATCCTAAACTAGCACAAATTACAACTTTTCGTAGCAAACAACTTTTCGTAGCAAGCACGGCCACAGCATGAATGTATGAAATGAAGATGGCATGGTACATGTACCGACGATAGATTTGAGGATATTCAATATTTGAATTGTTTCCGCGTTTATTTCACATGAATACTCCTTAAATGAATGAAAGACCCAAACTATGCGTAATCTCTGAAAAGAAGTACAAAATAGCAAAACGCATTAACCGCCAAAGCTCCCAAATTAATGAGAAAAAAGTTAAACATTTGACATGGAGATACTTGACTGTATCGAGAGACGCCTTTGATCAATATGGAGACAGGTCACCTTGAAAAACAGTGATTGGAGAAACCATGGAGTCAACTTCATATATGAATCAGAATGAGAATGATAAAGGGAAGCCAGTATATTCTGTGCTGACCAAGATTTGAAATAATTATCCGAGGATATCATTTGTTGAAGGAAGTCGACAATATCACCTGAGCTCACATTGTACCTGTTGGTCTTCTCAAGACAAGATTTAAAATATATATATACTTAACAAAAGAAAGTCTATTGTCAACTAGCCGTGACATCAGAGGGCCTACTGTGGCATTTCGCGAAGAGACATTGAAATACGTTAATGCCTGGTGTATAGACTGACTTACCTATGGAAATTAAAATAGAGGGCTAAAAGTGATGTCAGATGCAGACAGAAGAATAGATTACTGCTGACGCGTGGTATCTCCAATTCATGATACAATAATTGCATTCGGTCCAAAGTTTAACATTAGGGAGATAGGATTTTTCCTGTTCTTCATTCCCTCATGAACACAAGGTCAGGAACTGCAACGGCGAATCACATTGCGCACTAATATATCCATTGATCTGGCACTACTTTTGTTAACATGACATGACCCAACAACATCGTTGCCGGCAATGTGCGCTCCGAACCCGTTAACTTTCAACTAGTGGCTCCGACCCCTCCAATATCTCGGTTGCTTTCATCTTTTACTGAAGTTGTGCCTCATGCTTCCTAAAAATCAATAAATCCGTCAAACGCTGTCAACCGGCACAATTTGTAATTCCACTGTCACACAATTGCGCATTTAACATTAGAGCCGCATCACCGTTACCATTAACTCTTGGCACATCCGCCAGATCAGTGACATTTTTTTTTTTTTTTTTTTAATTGCGTATAGCCATGACCCTTTAGCCTTTAACGTTAATTGTTAACGATAAGTTTCTCATTCTCAAGAACTATGTTTTATGTGTATGTGTCATTGATTACTGTTACACGTCAACATTTGTTATTGGTGTTGGTTTAAACATATTTTATTCGACATTGCAGTACATTAATTTTATACAAAGAGAAACTTAACAAACCTGAATCTGTAAGCCCACGTAGCGGTTGAACACGACCAAATTCGATATTCTACGTGCAAGGTCCTATTCCGCACCATATCATGCCATAACAGTGACTATTCATAACAATTGGGAAAGAGGACAAAATCCCATGTAAATCTCTCTTGCTGGAAAGGACAAATGAATAGGAAAATACCAGACACACAGATAAACGCAAAAGACGACTGAAACCTAGACGAATCGGACAGTGGGGCAAAATGTTTAAAAATGTTTGCCAGATTCGATTTTAAATAAGAGTACATACTAATAAAGAGGCGAATACAATTTACAGAATCAGCCAATACTGATTGTGTTAAAACGATCCGTCCTGGAAATATATTCTTGCACTGCTAAAACACAATGGCCGTTTTGCTCAAGTGAAGCTCCACGAGAGTCCTATAGTACTCTTTGTAAGGTAAATGGTGCAAGACGGGGAATCGAGTCATGCAAATCTAAATGTGGGGCAGCATATGAGGCACAGATAAAGAAATAATGCCATTTATCTTCTTTAGGTGAGCCACAAGAACATTTAGTAGAATCCTTTACAGCAATTTTAAATAAACGCATATTTAACTGTCTTCAATCCACACCGAATTTCAAACTCTTCATAACGTTAATCAGATTGCTTGATTTCTTGCAAACGTGGGATATGTGATCGGACCCTTTTAAATCTGATCGAA
>OZ026616.1:53927889-53957889 GCA_964020975.1 Hermodice carunculata | reverse complement strand
TACCAGCATGCTTGGTCTACATTCAGCACTTCAAGAGAAAGTGTATGTTCTGGTTTAACAGGTTTTCTCGGCGCACTGTTATACAGTCCACACTTTGTGGTTAATGAGGGCCAGCAGATATAAATGATTACCGACGGATTTTAACGCAATTGCTGAGCTACTGAGGAGTAAAGTCAATGATGAACGCCAACAGCGTTATCATGTCACATTCTACAATATTTATTCAATGGAAACACGTGTCCCATATTTTTATTGTTGTTGTTATTTGTAAAATGAAATTTCTTTGCGAAAGCTTATCAGTGGCAAACAATAGTGGACGTAACTCGTGTTTCTGCAGTCTATTTCCCTAAAAAAGCACCATCTCATGTACAATATTTACATACAGAAACAAATGGATTTGTGATGAATTTAGTTGGCGGATATAGCTGTTGTTGTTTTCGCAATTCTAACTTACTGTATACTGAATTATTCAGTGTGGGTATGTAGGTTTGCCATGTCCTTTGCCGTATGACATTACAGATCCATGTTATCGGCGAGCTCTGACTGTGATACACCTGTATGTTTCTTGTTACGAGCAGATCGATTGACACGTGCAAATACAGAACCTGTCAGATTCATATGCACTGTTGTCGTAGAGCACCGACCAGGCAGATCCACCCGTTTCCAATTGCAAATTGTCATACTTGTGTAACTTCGTTGTAATACAATTTTATGGGTCCACCCCAAAGGTAGCTCATTGTGTTTTCGGGTTTTCTGTCTGCGTGTGGTTACTGAACATTATATCTTAAGACTTTTTAGTGGCCAGCTAAAAATGAATTTTACCTCTTTTGTACCCTACAGCGTTTCTTCACTGGACTAGATATTGATGACCTTCATCACAATTTTAGGTCACAGGAGCCATGCATGTGCAAAAATGGGCCTATCATCCAACACCTTGTATAGCAGTGCGTCCAGTTTGACACGTTTTTTACCTGCTATTTTCGAGGACAATGGACCGATCCGGACTTTTAATATAAACTCTCACCAGTTTTGATAGGCTCATGACTACATTTTGTATCTGTTATAATAGTTCCTTTAAAATGCTCATCGAAATTAAAATGTTAGTGTTGAAGCCCAGACCTCTGGTCAAAAAATTCGAGTACAGATGAGAAGGTGAAGGTCCAGTGATGTCTATAAGGACAGCACCTCTAATCCTATAATTTGATGTGTCGTTCTTTGGCTCGTCGGATTTGAAACTCCTGGCATTACAAATTGGGAACCTTTGCCTGGCGCGCTTTATAAATATATGTGCATGCTGTATACACGTGTGCCATTACGTAAAAAACTACGAAATTAAGTGAAATCTTAAAAAAGCTGAATGCGTTCAAGATTTGAAGGTATATGGTACAGCCAAGCAAACCAAACTTTCGCGACGAATTAATCAGTTGCATTTGCACTACTTAATTATACATGGCTAATTAACTGAAGTGTTTATTATTTTCTCTCAATTTCTTTTAATTTTTTTATTCATTTACTTATTTATTTATTTACTTCTCTTCTATTTATTTACCACACAAACTAATTGTGTTTGCTTCCAACTGCTAAAACATCTTATTTTAGGACAAAACTTTGCTCGGACTTTCAAGTAAATGCATAATTGTGTGACCCTCACCTTACTCCCGTACCAACATCCCGCCACAGCCCCACCGCCCAAAAGTTCGAAAATCCAAACTTGTCAGCTGAGAGAGTGCCATTCCTGTTACGAATTTGCTGGAGAAGTTTGAGAAATATTATGTTATTTTAGTCATTACAAATGACAAATAATGTTTATAGTGGCCATATAGTAGCATATGTTGAGATAGTACTGCAAATATTGCCTTTAACACAGCACCACTAGACCGCGCAACTTGATGACTACAATTCAAACACTTGACATCTCCGCCCTTTCATATCATGGTATCCAATAATGAATTGTAAATATTGTTACATAGTTAAAATTTGGGCTTTTTGGGTGGACCTGAAGTGGATGCGATAGAGGAAACAAAGTATAGAAGTGTATATAATGCTTCACACGGTAAAATTAATGGCGTCTCACTTCCCCTTCTACCCACCCCCCAACTTCCTCCTCCTCCTCGCAGCCCCCGCAGCTGGTCTGCGAGCAGTTTGAGTGATAGTCTAGCGGCAACAGAGCGAGTGGTGGGACGTTAAGCCGGGTGCATTAATTGCTGCTTATCGTGTACAATTCCCTTTTGTATGGTTCCATTTGGGAGTAACATTCCATTTGTCAGTTGTGCCGCTGTGTGTCGTGTTTCTGAGTGCTTTGTATGAAGTAAGTGTCTGTTGTCTCTTGCAGGGAGAACATCGGTATTACAAAGTCACTTTCGCCGCGTCGGGGCCAGAAGACACAACGCCGTCCACTGCCAGCTTTAAGGTAAGGCAACATTTAAATCTACACTGTTGTGAATAGAAGCAAAAAAGGTCAAATTCCATTTCTTTTATTGCTCTTTGCTGCAAATGTAATTCTAAAACAAAATTAACAACACAAAAAACAAAAGGTTTCTTTAGCGGGCAGTTCTACAGCATGAGTTGTATCAAATTAAGTGCAAGTGTGGGTAAATGCACCAGAGATGGCAAAAAAAATATGGGAAAACCTGCAGCTTTTTGGGAGGTCCTCAAGATTTTGTTTTTTGCCTATGCGTGATTGAAATGCGTTGTAAATTGTTTTCCTGATCTTTCGACATTCTAAGCTTGTTATCGCTCTTTTATCACATCGTTACAGCCAGTTAGTTGTACGAAGCACGACTCCCACCTCCTACCTCACATGCAAAGATGAGCCTTTGATATATTAACGAAATAATTCAGTTGGGAACCCGGTAAATCAAGTGAGCATGTTAGTAGGCACAAAGTGTTATGCTGAGGCCAGGTGAACATGTGCACGGATGTCACCAGACAGCTATGCTCCTGAAATATTGTTTTTGAGCACTTAGCTCTCAGAGTGTTAAGCCTTTTAAGGCCAAAAAAAATACTATTTCGACAACAGGCTTTTCAGAATATATAAAAACACGTTTGGGGGAATGAAAACAAAAGATATATCCTCTTTGCCCTGTGGAGAGTTGGATAGGTGTTTCTTTAGTTATGACGAAGCTTTTACTTCGAGAGGTTTTGTTGGGATCACGGAGAATACACTGCTGTGGTCATATCGTCCATTCAGAAAAAATTAACACACACACACAGATATATATATATATATATATATATATATATATATATATATATATATATATATATGTATATATAAAATATATATAATATGTAAATATATATATAATATATATACATAGGAAACAATCCAGCCGACCCATGGAATGAAAAAGTAAAGCACAGGATATATATATATATATATATATATATATATATATATATATATATATATATATATATATATATATATATATATATATATATATATATATATATACATATATATATATATATATATATACATATATACACATATATATATATATATATATATATATATATATATATATATATATATATATATATACATATATGTATATTGCAAGATTGGTCATTGATATACCACGTATTGCCTGTATTGGTCATGAGACACATACATAGTGACTTTAGTGACTGTTCCATTTAACTCAGCTTCACGTGGATGAAACGCATTTTCTTACAAATGAGCTGTACTTCGCATAAAACTGAAACACTTGCATCGAAGAATGATGAAATTTTGGTCAAATACCATTTTCATGGGGCAAGATGATTTCAAGTACTTCCTGTATGTTGCTAAGGTAATTGTAACTACCCCACTTTATTCCACACATGATCCAGAAGCACGCATTACCATTTAATTCCAATACTTGGTCGCCCAAAGTATCATTTTGTATCAACGAAAGTACCTCAGCATTTAAAAGGCATTACCGTATCTAAAGAAACTAATGCAACGGCGCCCAGGTTTCTTTACTACACTTATACTGTATTTTCTGGTCGCACGTTTGTAGAAGAAGGCTGAAGACCTCACAACATTAATGTTTCTCACACACAAAGCATTTTTCACGCTTTTCAATGTTTGTACCTAAGACATCCATAACTTTATCATTCCCCTTTTTAATGGCAATAATATGATGAAGTCAGCAATTTAAACGTACTTTGCTTAATATCACGTTTAAGGCATAAAAAGTTGAAACGTCAAAAGTGTTTGTGATTAGTATATGTTCAGTGCCGTAATAAACGTAAGAGTGAGTCTGGCTGGTATGTGCGTTGGTATGAACATTTCGTATTAAAGAAACATAACTAGGAAACATACATGGCCTGTATAAATTCTAGCGTGGTACAGTTTATAAGACAATACAATGAAACTTACATTGCCTGCAAGTGAAGAGACCATATACAATACATGATCCAATTGCCGTAACCATCAGAAACAATTTATCACTATTATATTATTAATCTAAATAATAGTAGGTACGTAAAGAAGAAACCAGAGATAATAAAAGGGGAAATGCAACCCACAGAACAATGCAATGGCACAGTTGTATCCCTTAAAAACCGAGACACATCACTTTCATGGGAATTTCAGTTGATCGTTTGGTGACCAAATAGAAGTGCGCAATCCATCGGTGCTCCAGGACATATATATCTTTGTTCTGTTTATCGCACGCCTATGTGGCATTCGTTACGTCATGGGGACTTTAATCTGCCTGATTAAAGAATATGGTTTGATGTTGCCTCAAATATAATTTTGTTGTCTTCTTAAGAGCAACTTTCGCCGCTTATAGTACGGTGATTAGGCAAAAGGGGCCAACGGCATAATTATTGACGACAGACAAATTTTATGGATAACAAGATTCAAGGTTCGATAATGTAATGATAAAAATATTGTATTGGCACAGTGCAAGTGCACGCAGGGAACCTCGGAAGCATTAATTTACATGAAGATGAAAACAAATTCAATTAAAATCAGTGACTAGCAAGTGGGATATAAACCAATCACTGAATGGCGTGGCGGATGTGGGTGGTATTTGTGGTACTTGTTTTGTGTGTGTGTTGTTGTTTTCATTTTTTTTTTTTTTTCTCTTTTTTTTTTTTTTTTTTTCGTATCTCTCCGATTCCAACGGGCAAGCTTTGTGTAAACACAAGCAGTCAATAAACTCAGACTCACGAATCCTTTATTTGGCCACACAATGAATATAAAACGCGATATTTTGAAATCTATGTTCCTTGGTCGGGAGGCTCCTATAAAGGCCACGGACAGTCGCAATGACACGAGCCACCCAAATGCTAAACAACATGAATTCAATATATAATATCAAGTATAATGAAAATTAGAATTACATGGTAAGTAGTGTAAAGAAAAAAAATTTCTTTTAACCCCAAACCCATATTGATTGACTGTAATTTATATTAAGGGACACTTGTATAATTTTATTTTATTTCGTTTGGAGGTTGTCCAAAAAAGGGGTACATGATTACAGAACATTAAGCTGTAACAACTGGGTATAGAATAAGCAACCTCATATTTATTAAGAAGATATTTTTTCGTATATATAGCAAAACCATTTTTCCTGTAGGCGAGCGGCCAGAGACCTATTTTGGAGAATTTAATTACCCCACCGTACAGAAGGCTACAACATGATTTTTATTTATCTTTAGGGTCCCCTAAAACTATTTTGCCCTGTTGTTCTCACTTACCTGTGTTTGATTGCCATGGGAACGACATCTTTAAACATCACCTTTTTCGGCAAAATAGTTCATATTAGTGCCATATGCTATTGCTTGTTAGCAAACTATCTTATCCATATTGCTTTCACCACACCAAATATACATTAAAATAATTTTTCCATACTAAGATAATGCTTCTCTGCTCCCAGACAGGTAATGCATGCTACAATGTGAAACTTGAAGTGTAAAAATCAGGCTTAAGGAAAGGTAGGACCATTTTACTTGAAGTCGTCAAAAATGTCGAAAAGGCAACGAGTACCATGTGCTCTTCTTTTACCACAGTATCTTATCATTATTTACATACAAAGCCTATCTTCCTCTTTTCTTATGACTTAAATTCCACATTGTGATAGCATATGCTATACCCTTTAGCACAGCAGAGAATGAATGGACAGAACAAGCTGACATCGAGAGAATAGATGGTGGGGGTATGCCGCTCACCAATTACATCCTTTGGCATGCATATATGTGATCAATCACGTATATACCCTTGGGTGACCTTCCAGTCTCATCTGCCCGGGGGAGGGGGGTGGCAAAATCTTTAAAATATTATTTTCTCTAAAATCGCTTAGCCGCTTGCTTTGAAATTGCGAGGAGACACTTCTGGGGATTCGTAAATCTGAATTTGTTCAGCGGGTGGCACTGCTCTCTCCCTCTCTCTCTCTCTCTCTCTCTCTCTCTCTCTCTCTCTCTCTCTCTCTCTCTCTCTCTCTCTCTCTCTTTTTTTTTTCTTTTTCCTTTTTTGCAATTTCGTGTGGGTTTTTTTTGCTATTTTCTACTTCTCCAGAAGTGTCCCTAAAATTGTTCTGAAACTGAATTCTACCTCCTGGAAGGGAGAAGCAAAATTGTTGGCCAGGTGGTGATGCTATTGACCCTTGACAAAATTTTCAATTTGAGTTTTTATCAGTTAATGCATGCATTATTGTTGGTTACAGTCTAAGTAAATGGGAATTACAATGGTTGTTTACATTGTTGACTTCTTCGAAAACGTCACTAGCTTTTACATTTTTATAATATTTTCCCTTTTTTTAATGACAAAATCATAAAATATCTTTTTCTTTTTAAACCGCATTGTTAGTTGCCTCAATATTGCGCTGAAACACTTCTGAGTACCCCTTGACCAGGGTCGGACTTTATATACATGTAACTTGAAGGTCAGCCGAGAACGGGCTCATTATTTTTCTTTTCAGCTCCGCTGACTTTTCAATCAGCTGAGTTTATAGGATAGTCCGTCATCTGCCAGTCCTCAAATCACATTTTCGACTTGTCAAAAATGGTGCACTTCCAACGTGGCGAGGATTTACTTTTGATCGGTTTCAACCACACTTGTTTATTGGGTTATGCTCCAGAGATATTTAGATTTTTAAAATGATTGGGGGGGGGGGTCTTGTCTTAAAACTCCTATAAAAATCATCTTTCGTGAAACTGCTTTGCCAATTACTTCGAAATTGGATAGGCACACTCCTGAGAACCCTTTTAATTAGTTGAACTTGTTGCACTGCGTTTTAATACTTTTCAAAGGGATTTTGGTGTGTTTTTAAAATTTTCGACTTCTTCAAAGTAGTCACTTAAATTGTTCTGAAGTTTACTGGAAATATACCTTGTGGAAGGGTCAAACACAGTTGTCCACTAGGTGGTCATGTTTTTTTTCTGATTTTGAACTAATATCGATACTTGTCAGTTTATTTATACATTCCTTTTGACTATCATTTTGCAGTGGGAATTACAAAAGGAATTCATATTTTCGGCTTCTCCAAAACCTTCAGCTAGATTCACTTAAAACCTGGTGGGAATATACCTTGGGAGGTTTCTTCCATGTTTGCCCAAATGATTACTCTCCAGGGATTTTTATCTTGTTTACATTTTTTGCTCCTTTTTGGCATTTTTTTTTTCACGGAAACCGCGTCACTAATTGCTCGCATGCTTGGACGTTGCATAGGGGCACTTCCGACGATCCCTACACCTTTATTTACTCACAAGGTGATGATACGATTCTGCTCCTTGTACTTCTTTTTATCATTATTTTAAGCTCAGTTGACTTGTCAGTCAGCTTAGTTTATCTTATGGTTTTCCGTCCGTTGTCCGTGCGTCGTCCGTCAACATTTCCATTTTCGACTTCTTCTAAAATAAAGCGTCAGCCAGATCCACTTCAAACTTAGTAGGAATGTGCGTTCGATGGGTCTCTACCATGGTTTACGCTCCAGTGATTTTTTATATTTTTTTATGATAATTGTCTTTGTTCTTTTGGGGGGACAAATCTTTAAAAATCTCTACTCTGAAACCGCTCGCCTAATTGCTTTCATATCACAAGGAACACTCCTAGGGATTCCTAGTTCCTAATTTTTCTCCCCGGGTGGCCCTGTGATTTTTTCCTATTTTTTATTGATTTTTGGCGTGGTTTTGCTATTGTTGATTTCTTCTCCGGACCCGTCACTCGGATAAAGGTAAAACTTTGTGGATAAGTTCCTTGTAGAAGGGTCAAAAATGGGTGTTCACAAGATGGCACTGCTGTCGATTTTAACTATTTTTTATTTAATTCAGATACTTATCGGTTAATTCAGCTTTCCTGTTGATTACTACGTACTACTTTGTGGATATGTCTTTGTGGAAGGGTCAAACAAAGTTGTTCACTATATGGCACTGCTATATATTCCTTATTTTTAACGATATTTTTTAAATTTAGTTACTTATAAATAAATGCACCTTTCCTATGTGAGTCAATGAGCACTCTAATGCTAATTCATAATATCGACCTCTCCTCCGAAACCTTTATCCAGATTGACATCAAATTTGGTGGTAATGTACATCGGGCGGGTCTCTACCAGGTTTGTTCAAATGGTTGTGCTCCATTGATTTTTTGGATTTTTTTTTTTTTTTTTTTTTTATTTTTTTTTATAAATTTGTCTTTTTTTGGGGGGGGGAGGCAAATCTTAAAAAATCTTCTCCAAGACTGCTCACCCAATTGCTTTGATATCCCATAGGGACACTCCTAGAGGCTCCTAGTCCTTAATTTGTTCATCGGGTGCCGCTGCAATTATATATTATTTTTCATGATTTTTTTGTCTCTGTTTTCGCTATTTTTGACTCACTCAGATTCAGCTGCAAATCGTAAAAATTTTCTTCTCTAAAACTGCTCACCCGATTGCTTTGATTTCACACAGGGACACTCCTAGAGACACATATAATTTTTTTTGATCAGTACCACCTGATATTTGGCAAAATAGTAAAAAAATCGTCTTTGAAGCCACTTGGCCAATTTCTTAGAATTGGACACTTCTGGGTACCCCTAGATCCTAATTTGTTTAGGAGTTGGAGCTCTGATTAAAAAAAACAACAACATTAATGTGCGTTTTTGCTATTTTTGACATTTGATCCAAACCGGCATTCAGATCATGCTGAAACTTACTGGCAATGTTCCTTGTGGTAGGGTCAAAGAAACCTGTACATTAGGTGGCATTGAACACTAGAGTTTTTTCATGAATGGTCAGCTGAGCACAGGACTATCAACATCCACTTGTTTATGATCTTTGTGTGTTTTCGCTATTTTCGACTTCTTATAATCTTATAAAATCTTCTCCAAAACCGCTAGCCCGAAGGTTTTGATATCGCACGGGGACACTCCTAGAGACTCCCAGTTCTTACTTCGTTCAGCACCACCTGATTTTTTTTAAGCAAAATCTGAAAAAAACTCTAAAATCACGTGGCCAATTGCATCGAAATGTTCCTTGTGGAACGGTCAAAGAAAGCGGTTTGCTAAGTGGCATTGATCACTCCTGTTTGTTCATGAAGGGTCAGCAAAGCACAGTACTGTCACAGTCCTCTTGTTTTGTAGTTGTGTGCGTTTTCTTTTTCGACTTCTTGCTTCCAAACGATATGTTAGATTCTCTGAAAACTCAGTACGGATGTACCCGTTCTTAATATCAACCAAATTTGGTTACTACATGATGCTGTTGTCAGTTTAATGATTTCCAACAAATTATCGAAACTGGAAAAAAAATGGAAGGTGTGTGTGAACATATTACCATTATTGCACTAGGGATTGCAGGAATCCTAAAGTGGTGACTGTAATAAAATCACTACATTATTATCAATAAAGGTTGAAAATTTGGTTTCTTGGCTTCAATACAGTACAATATACAGAAAATGTGAAATCTTGAGAGTAAATACATACTTGTATGTATGCTTTGTTTTCTTCCCCTTAAAACAACCAGAGGTAAGGACAACATGCCGAAATATTATCTCCAGAAGCTAAAGATAAATTCAGGACATGTTGTATATTTCTGTACGGTGGGGTTATTAAACTCCTAAAATATGGCTGTTTTTTTGGGAGTTGGCCGCTCGCCTACTGTGAGTGTGAAGCTTATAGATGGTAAAACAAATGCTAGTGAAAACCACTAATGATAGACCCTAAGTATCATTGTAAACGTCGGTTTGGATTCCTAACTTTTCCTAGCATATTTCGAGGTGGCTGATAATGAACTTTATAATGGGCTGCCAACAGACAAGATGAGCTACATTGTCCCAGAAATTTAGCTATTCCTGTCCAAAAACCCTCCTTTGGGCATAGTGTATTCGTTAGATAGACATTATAGCTGGGAATATACCAGAAACGACCAAAAAGACATGGTGTGCCACAGTTCATGTTTGTGAATTACATGCTTTCGTTGTTCCGCCAATTCTTTTCATTTAAGAGAGAAATTTCATCATAAATATCGGTAGCATATTTTGCATCTGTGTAGTAATATAATTGGGTGAACAGGACCAGCTGTTTTTATCTTGAAGAATACAATAATGAAAGGGGGCATTCTGTAAGAAACAAATTATAATAACCAATTGAAAAATCATCGCTCTCTCTGATAAAATATTTTATTGTGAATTTCTAGCTCACCTACTCAGTTTCATATTTGGTGCGTATCTACACACTGCGTGTAATCATACATTATTTGTTTTTCTTTTGAGACCCTTGCATGGTTTTCGTCAGAAACGTAAAGGTAATAAACAGTAATAAAAATCTCCGGTTGCCACTCCATGACACTCAATCTACATGTTTGAGTTGGATTAAATATCGCCAACACACACACACACACACACACACACACACACACACACACACACACACACACATACGAATGGTGGTATTCAGAACTTACGTAGCTTGTGATTTGAAATGCTATTTTGAGCCATGTTAGGATTAACCTAAATCCTGATAATTGCGAAATGTAAAAAGATAACTCCAATTATCTTTCGGCACAAGCTTATTATTGGAAACAGGAAGCGTCCCTTGTGTACTTATGTACGGCCATGGGGGTCAATTTACTCACTTTTGTCGGTAAAGGGGAAATAAGCTATGATTTGGACTATGCTGGGCATGGGTTGCAGCCTTATGATGACAGTGTAACAACAAATAAATATCTCGTGCTGTTAAATAAATACAACTATCAGTTGCGCTAAACATTCAACTTATATCATGGGTGAAGATGATGGAATGTATGTAATATTTTCTTGATGTACTTCAATTTTATTTTCCCCAATAGTGGGGGTTTAAATAGGTTATTATAATAAAAAAAAGCTACAAAATTCATTTATTGGCATGCATCAGTGCAATATTCCACAAGACGCATCAAAAGGGAATTAAAGGTTCACAAAAGAAAACCCATGTATCCTGTAATGTTATCTATAACCGTCGCCCATCACGTGCCTATGGTTCATATTTTAACGTTCTCGACGGTTAAACACGGATCGTACTAAACTTTTAAATGCGGCTAAAAACGCCATCAAGCAACAATACGGAATTAATTATCGTTTCGTGAGCACCTCGCTACTTTATAGGTTTCATAAAAAATATATCCATATTCGTTAGAGTTTTTGACACATGTCTGTAAAAATTGGTATAGAATAGAGAATGTTAACCCCAAGAGTTTGTTTCATGATGTTTATCGGTGTAATTATGAAATTTAACCCAGTAATTCACATTGGGTAGCCTCACTGACAGATATTTTTACGATAATCGGATGTCAGGATATTTGGCATCACGGTAGCGACGATTTTTAAAATTTTTCTCATGGAATTATAAATTGTCTCTTAAAATAAAGATTTTTGGCACAGTGGCAAAATACCATGAACATGCAATCGTTACCCGACAAAAAATTACGAATATACGTTCAATTCAAAACCAAATTCGAAATTGAATCATATTTACTTATATTAAAGGATTTTAACCGCAGAAAAGATTTTACACGCTTCCGAACTAGTGCACATAATTTGCATATTGATATTCACAGACATCGAAGACCAGTGAAAACACCTATTGAGGAAAGAACACGTGATTACTGTAAGACTATTGAGGATGGGTTTCATTATGTAATGGTTTGTAAAAACTTTTCTAGCCCGAGAAAAAAACTATTGCCAGGAATGTCCGAATTTTTTGCGAATTTTGAGAATTTCCGTCCGAAAGAAAAATTTAAATTTTTTTTATGAAATGTGAAGATTTTGAGACTGTTTCACTTGTGATGAATTATATGAATCAGACTGTTGTAATAAGGGGATCCTTATGAACGTAGGTAATGTATTTATTTAAACATTGTTGTATATTCTTTGGTTTCTTTTTGTGAGGTTGGATTGTGGTTATTGTGTATGTACTGTGTTGTATTTGGCAAAATAACTTTTCTGTGTATTGAAGGTGCGGCTAATAAAAACGATTCATTCAGATTCATACCAGATCCCATTTCTATACTGCACAATCGTTAACGTTTAGACAGGTACCAGTTGAACTCCCATTTGCATAAACGTGACAGAAAACTGACCCCGGTTGTAGGTGATGAGCCTAAAACAAAGCTAGATTTCAAGTTAACTTTTTTTCTTTGACATTTTGTAAATTGCCACATCGCCCACTTTCAAACGACGATTTGTAACGTAGACGACTTCTCGGTTTATTCGGTGGCGCTACCCCCGTCCCATGGAATGACCTGGACAACGTTTCACTACCGAACGAGCACCAACTTTTAACAAAACAATATGACTTTTTGTAACTGCGCCAAACGTTTGATTATCCCAAGTGTTCCTATTTGTTGACAAAAATTATAACGTATGGCAGAGGAAAAGCTAGCGTATACGGTGTTGTGTTGTTCTTTTCTGAATATAATGGACGGAAAAATATTTTTGATATCCTTCAGAACAAGCATGAAGTGCCCGATGATATTTTTACATATTTATTTGCTTATCATAGTGCACATATGCGGATGGTGTGCACACCGTCATAGGAAAAAAATGTTTAGGTCAATTATAAAGAAGGCATCGTAAAAAACGAAATAACTCCTTGCACTGAGGAATCACAAAATCTTCAGAAGTGACCTGTATTGTACATTAGCTTGTGTAGAAAAGACATTTGAGCAAATGAAATTAGTGACGTGAGATGGGATAAATTTTCTACGTGACTTCAATTCCACGGATGATGATTTTTTTTCCTTGCTATTGACCCAAAGGATAAAGGCCCTGAGTAGGGTGAATTTACGTGTTTTACCACACCTATACCTACTGGGAAAGAACCAGGACGGGAATCCAACAGCCCAATTTTATTGATAAATCAAGGTCAAAATCTACGGAAGCTGGTTCAAGTCCAAATGGAAAATAGAATAAAACATATTTACGCAAGAGCATATCAGTATGTGCCTTGAAAATGATTGTAATTTAAACTATTTAATTTTTTTTTCTTCAATGATAATCATATGCATGTTGAACACGACCCCATTCGAATTGAAATTGCTTGTAGCAAAAACCGAAAAATTGAAGTTGGATTGACACATCTATCTGTGATGCTTTAAAAAAAGGTATAAAAGAAAAACTGTATAAGCCAATAAGTATGTGTGCTCAGAAGGTAAGACAGATCGCATTGTTAATCAAAGATTGGCTTCATGGCACACATGGGAGTATTTTAAAGTTTAAATCTTGAATATCTTCCAAACTATAACACAAAGAAGTGTAATTTCAACTGCTGCTGGTATATATAAGCAGTACGATGTACCTGATGAAGGATATATACTGGTAGGGTTTACAACCATGGTAATTAGAGGCATTTCACTTTTTAAAACCTGAATACTATCATCATAGTGGACACCCTGGGGCATGGGTGAGTATAAACTTGTAGAAATATGCATCAGTTGTGAATCCAAACACAATGTACATGTATTGTCATAATATCATAACCCCATGGGAAAAACCTACAGAACAACCGTATGCTTCATTGGTGGTCATATAGGTGCACTGTCTTCCAGGCCAGGTGGGAACTTTATGGTGGGGTGGGGACAATGATGTGACCCTGGCAAGAGCACAGTTCATACACGTATGAAAAGAATTACAAACAAAAACACTGACATCTAAGAACTGATCAGATACCAGAGTGTATATGAAAAACAGGGCCCATCTCATGGGTTACAAGAAGAAAAACCATGTAAGTCTCCAATTGCAGGCTTGGCAAAATCGGGGGGGGGGGGGGGGGAGATCCGCGCGCTAATTGTTCCATACTCCAGATCTCTGGATAATAAACACATAAAGTTGTCAAAAAGACCCTCGTATACTGGAAGACTGTTATGCTTTGATTGGTCAATCCAACACAGCCACACCCCTACCATCCATGGTGGCACATATCACATTCAAGGCTTGTAGGTACACAGAATTCCAGTGGTCTCATAAGATCAAAAGTCGGTTCATATAACCAGTCCCATAATACGATGCTTCTTCCCACTATAGATGTGAATCCTGATGCATAGTAGTGGAGCCACTCAATTATATGGGACCCCAGGGATTCATCAACATAGACAGTTACAGATGTTGCATATTTATTCAGAACATATCTTATTACAGAACTGTTGGGACTTTGTTTTTTCCCATTTGCTACAAGACCAAAGCTTTTCAAAGCACGGAGCCAGTGGTAAGTTTGCTAGCAGACATATATGGACAATTTATATATTCAATTGGGTTGCCTCGGCTTGCATAATTTTGAAAATGTTAAGTTATTCCAAATCAGAGGATCCATTTCAATAACGGCGCTACTGCAATGGGCCATTTTGAATTCTGGCTAGAACCATCTCAAAGAAAAGCAGCGGACAAGATTTAAAAAGAAAAAAGGGAAAAGGAAAGAAAAGAAACAAAAACGAGAAGAAAGAAAAAGAAAGAAAGAAAGAAAGAAAGAAAGAAAGAAAGAAAGAAAGAAAGAAAGAAAGAAAGAAAGAAAGATGGAAGCAGAATGTCTACGTTTGCATACAGACATAATAATCTTCTCAACCCAAGGGGCCTATAAGTACGCCAAAATTTGCCTAATTATCGGAGGCTCGTGTTTGATAATTTTGCGTGTGTGTTGACAGAAGAACTCCAACAGGCACCGAAAAACACATTAATGAACAGCTTGTTCCCTGACGAAATGACATCCAGCAAATATATTAATTTCCCAACAAATTGAACACTATGTTCTAACTTTTCTGACGGGGAAAGCGTGCGGCGAATTGGTGACAGACTTTTAGGCCAGTTTCTCCTGTAGGCCACAGACCACAGTTATAAATCCTTCTATTTTTCATATTAGCATTTTTCAGTCTAAAAAATCAGCATTTTGGTATTTTGAAATTCCGTGAACGGCATTTAACAGATAAAAATGCCAGAAAAATATGGACGGATTTTTGTCATACAATTCCCAGCTCGTTAATTTGTGATAATTGGAATACGAAACAACACCTGGATGTCAGTTTTATACAGGTGTATGAACTGTGCTCTTGCCAGGGTCACATCATTGTCCCCACCCCACCATAAAGTTCCCACCTGGCCTGGAAGACAGTGCACCTATATGACCACCAATGAAGCAACTCTCCGATGCAGCAAACCTGACTTAGCTACCTTTATTTAAACGGAAGCTACAGCATACTGAAAACACAGTATTTTCACAATTACAGACTATCTCCCTTGGGATACGCAACCAACCAATCACAACTGTAGTCTGTAACCTGAATGTGCGATTTACAGTTTTAAGAGTTATCTTAGAAAACTCCGACGTTTTGTTCTTGAGAAGAGGGGGGTCATATTTTTCAGTGTTAATTTTTTTATAAACTGCTTGATACTCTGAAAATAAAATAAAGGGAATGAACTAAAGCAGAAAAGATGAGGCAGCAAACCGAAGTAAACTGACGCGATAAGTGACAGTGACTTCAATCTACTGTATGGGGAAAAGGGATGGGACCATTACATGCCAAGCAGTTTAATGTACTAACTGTGGTTCAGTAACACTGTTCATTTCGGCGATGACGTGCAAGAGTATTGCAATGTCACGTGGGCGATACTCAGTTGAAAGACGCCAATGGCCAAGAATATCTGCAGGTACAACAGTGATGCATAAAACCGAAAAAAAGCAACACTGAGACAGACCAGCTAAACCATAGATGTGATCATCTGGTCACCGTGAGCTGTGCCAAGTTATGCTACGTAAATTATAAGCTAGCAAGACTCTATAACAAGACTTTAACCTGGCCTACAGTTACAACATATCTTTGAAGACACACATGCATGGGGGGGGGGAAGCGTTGTTGTTGTTTTTGTTTTTTTTTTTTTTGTTTTTGTTTTTTTTTTTTGTTTGTTTTTTTTTTTTTACTTTTGTTTTTTGTTTTTTGTTTATTTGTTTTTGTTTTTGTTTTTTTTTTGTTTTTGTTTTGTTTTTGTTTTTTTTTTTTTTTTTTTTTTTGTTTTGTTTTTTGTTGGTTTTTTTACATGGAAGCCTGTTGGTTTCTCAGTTTACCAATGGGAGTCAACAATGTAGCTCAGGTAATGTCTCTGATGGCCAGATGGGCTAGAATTGAGAATGGCAAACGACTCACTGCTCACTCTGCGGAAAAGATCTTGTACAATAACTGAAAAACATCAATGTACATACACATGCAGTAAAAAAAGTAAATGATCCTGACATAGTAGCAAGCACAAATTTGTACAAAAAAGAGTCCTCGGACAAACTAATGGCATGTAAAAAAATCTCACGTCAAGACCAAGGAAAAAACTCATCTATTCCAGCCACTTTGGTCATTCTCCTTTCTGGGAGTATTCAAGCTCTACGCACTTCAAACCCATACCCCTACTAGAACGTAACCCTGCAAGACTATTCCATGACTTCACCATTAAGTCTTTGACAATTAACAACAATGCATCCGTACAGAAAACGTAATTACTCCCTTCCAAATGACGTCGCATTTAACCAGTTATTTAATCAGACACTTATTTATGATGAGAGTTGGCCATAACTTTTAGGCTTCTATGTAATTGTTTAACAAGCTTGGAGCGCAAAATGCTCATGTTCACGCTGAACATTTGTAAAGTGTTAAATAAGATGTAATGTTTATTAAATTAACTCTATTATTGCGCCTCAGCTTTTTCATATCAATATTAACTGCGTTTGACAACAATGTTGAGGCGTGTTTAAGCATTGATTTTTTTACACGTACCATGCCCTGGCTTCTCTGATTCGCCTGCTGCTGACCGCTGAGCTCAGTTAGCCAAAAAAATTGCTAATAAATCTTGCGCCAGTGTTTTCAATCATGTGGGCCAAAATGTGTTGCACTGATGAGGCAAGATTAATTTTGTACAATATTTCCATATTTCATCTGAGACGAGGCATATTGTTTCCATACACATATTTAATGAGATCAGTTGTTTTCTGCTTCCTGTTCAGTTGACATACTGCGCTTTAAATGAGACGGAATGTAAATGTCACATATTTAGACACAATAAGGTAACACTAATTTAGAGAACTACACATGTTCAAATTGCCTTCCCTGAGATGTAAATGCGCAATTGTCATGTGCTATGGGTAGAAATATTTTCCTTCCATGCGCACGTAAGCCCTGTGTGTAAAATAGCCGAGTCTGCTCGAGGGAAAACAGTCTCAAAATCACGAAGGTAAAATGGGAAAATTCGCTCTAAATCGAACTATCTTTTGTAATTCCCAAATATGAATATATAAAAAAAACCACAAAATCTTGCAAGCCTTGCGAAAGCAAAAACAAATCTAACAAATGATGCCACAAACGTTGTCTACTACCCTTGCATCCCCAGCCCCACCCCACCCCTGCAAAAAAAAAAAAACAACAGCAACAACAACAACTTGTGCCAATACCATTCTCTGCTGCTGCCTTCCAATCAGATATCTGTAGTTCCATAATACAAGGGTGCGGATTTTCTCTTTCTAAAGATATACAATCTCGGCATTGAAGAATGGAACAGAACCATACTTCACTATCTATCCCTGGTCCTAAATAAGGGTCGTTTCTTCTACTTGTCGTTGCTGTATTAGCAGACCGGCAATTATTGAGTCAGTGAGCGGTTTATCACTAATTGTAAGTCAAACCCAGCCTCGTTCTGGTTTCACTTGCGGTTGCTGTTTCTTTCGAGGCATGTGGCTAGTATGGCGGCTCACAGCCGTTAATACATGGTCACTTTCAATTGCCTGAATTCACTGTCAAGTTTCACCCTATGACATCCCGGTTGTGTACATGGTATTTCCAAAGAACCGTTCCGTCTAATAAACAGATTGTTTGGACAAGAATTCCAGTGTTCGCTATTAGGCATGTGGCTGAGCGACCAAGACAGACTCAGTCTGGGAGAGCCCTTTTCATGCATTTGAACTAGGTTGCAGGCGTGTCCATTGCTCCTACACCAGATCTGTCATCTTTGATTGACCGGTCATTCTTTCTGTAGATATATGTGTGTGTAGGGGTTAGACCACCAGTAAAAGCACAGGATTGGCTGCAAGTGGGGCATGCCAGATCACCCAGTCAACCTACATTGATGAATGACAAGCGTCACTTGGGGTCCAGTGACTTAGACACTGTTTATTGATATAGATTATAGCTATCTGGTGTCACTAGATAATCACAAAAACAACTATAGAATATATTTTCAATTACATTTAGGTGCAAAGACTCTGTCTTGAATTAACATACATTAGTGGTAAAAAAGCCATAGTGGTATTAAATTGTGATCTTGTCGTAGGATCCATTTTGATAGTGTCATTCACTGGGCTCAGGCTGAATGGAGTTTATGTGGTTTGTGATATTGTGTTCCATAGCTTTAGCATTTTCATTGCCAATTTTGACAAAAGCCTAATTTTTATTTTCAGACCACTGGCACTTATTGTAACACCCTACAATCACATACATAATGCCACAAACTGTGCCCTTTACTTTGCTTGATATTATGTTTTGGACAGTGCAGTTATTATTGTAACCTTCTATGTTGAATCACAAAAGCGTTAATAGTGCGAAATGTGCATTTCAAAACCAAAATAGTGATAACTTTAATAACATACCTTAAAGCCTTTCTCTCATGCAGGTGTGTTCATTCTTGGTGGGTCTCTCTCTCTCTCTCTCTCTCTCTCTCTCTCTCTCTCTCTCTCTCTCCTCTCTCTCTCTCTCTCTCTCTCTCTCTCTCTCTCTCTCTCTCTCTCTCTTCCCCTCTCTCTCTCTCTCCCCACATGGGGCTGATGTATCAAGTTAAGATCTTTAAATTGAGTTAGGCCAGCAGATGGACTGAAGTGAATGACGGGCCTTCTTGGACAATATAATCACAAAGGTTGTTAGTGAATATACTAATTTTGAACCTTAATTATTGAACGAAACAGTGATATAGATATAAAAATAACGCACAACATCGTAGCACATTAATTTTATATCTGTACCATTTGTTGGACAAATCCATGTATTCATTTTCTTGCTTGCTTATTAACGAAGTATAATAACAGCAAAACACATACTTCAATGAAGTTGCATTTCTGGAAAGATTTTGTAAATTTAAAAAAAAAAAGAAAAGAAAAAAATACCACTTAACGTGGATTCATCCGTGGTATTGTAAAATGACTTGCCTTGTACTCTACATATTATCTTTAACTTTATCATTACAGTTTGTGAATTGAAATTTTGTAATATGCAAAGGTTCACCTGTTGTCAGATATCTATTGAACAAAAACATTGCATCTTTCCTGTTGTGGGTAACATTGTCTCCTGAAGACCCACAGGTAAAAACATTACTTTTTATACAACTCTTTTGGGCTTAAATGTACCATATACTCTATCTATGAGCAGTTTATACAATGTACTTCAGTAGATCATGGGTACATATAGCTCCTAATTCTAGTTTTTATAGTATATTATTGTGAATCGGAAAATCCTGGACAGTAAATGGGGTTTCTCAGTAGTTATCATCACAGGACCGTGAGGACGGGTATAAGTGTGTTGTCAGTTGAAATTGAATACCCGATTATATGTTCCAGTATCCTTGTACATGTATTAGATTGATGCAGTATGCCGGTAACCTTTTCCTGTCTGAGTCGGTTTTCTCCTCCCCAAAAATAAATTTTTCATTGTGATATATGGTTCACATGTTTTGCTTTTCCTGTTTGGCCGTCACTGTCTTATTGTTCAATACCAATTTCATGGGATTGTAAGATGTCTTGAACTCCACATGTCTGTAAGCAACCAGGGCTGGTACTTCCCTGATGCAGTGTACGTCTCACCTTTTTTTTTTTTAAATTTAAAACAAACACTAGCCTTGTTGAGGTTATGTGTAGCTGCCATCCCGGAAATGAAGACCAAAACTTGGAACTCTAAAGGAGGTGTATGTAATCAACATTGGCAAACAAACTTTGTAACTTTTAAGAAAAGTACATGTTAATTCATGACAAACAAATGTGTGAACTATGTGTGAATGTAGCGCCCACTCTAGCAGACGCCGCTGCCATGTTGCCCAAGTGAAAACGAGGCCAGTCTTATCACGAGCCGTGGTATCAATTACAAATATCCCACATAAACTGTATGTGTTTTTTGTATTCTTCTCCAAGTGTCTCTTTATCTCACAAATGGGGCTAACATACGGTAACGCCTTTCTCCTTAATTGCGGACTGATAAAGTTGTATTCAATACGTTGGTATTGCTGTGAATAATATAATATATATACTTATGCAGTGGTGGCGCTTACCTGCACATGGTTTCAAATTTTGATATCCTTAGATTATATGTTGACAAATTTCAAATGATGCTGTTCAGCCTTTCTACAGTAAATATTGAAAATGCCCTTTGGACAAAAATTACAAAACAAAGCAGCACCAACTTGTGACCAAAATAAGACCAGTGAGACACGATGTGTTTCTGTTTGAAATGTCAAGACAATTGGCCAAGTGATTACTTAGAAGATATTTTGACTTTTATCAAAAGGAAAAAGATTCATTAAAAAAGGCAAAAAATACATCTTCATCTCCTGTGCAAAGATTGTAGAGGTTAATCTGTAAAACGCATGTGTGTAAATTGAAAGGTTTACGTTCAACCACCCAGCCGATATTGCAACACATGCTTTGTACGCACATGTACAGTGATAGCACTTACTGACACAATGTCTCAAAATTAAAAATATAGCACAGCTTCATCAAAAATAAACGTATCCTTATAATTTGGCAACATTTGATTTTTTAATCGGATTACATTTTGATAATAGTTCAAACTATTCTGTTAAGCCCTTCTGGGGCAAAAGTGGAAAACAGCAGTAGGCCTAACACAGAAAACTTCATAAGAAGGGTAAAAACCTTGGATAAATCTGGTGGCCATAACGTAAACTACGTGACTTTTGGTGACCCGGTATGTGACGTCAAATCAACTGACCTAGCGGTTCTTGGGAAGATTTTTAAAAATGAAAATTGAAAATTTATAATTTCAATAAAACAAAAACTGTAACTGTATCTCCTTTGTCAACTTGGTACAATACCACATGGAGAGCAGTCATTTGCAAAAATCAAAATAATACATGTTACGGTTTTTGGGATGAAGTTGAAAATCTTAAAAGTCTAACGGACAGACGGACGGTGGACATTAGCGGATTTTAAAAGCTCGGTTGACTTGTCAGCAGATAATTCAACAGAGCTAATAAAAATACATCGAAATTAAGTAAATTCACAGAACCTTGCTTTGCCGATCTTCGTATCACAGACATTAGCAAATAACGCCGTTCCCAAGAATCCGTGGGGGTCTTGTCGTCACGCAGAATTTATTAGCCTCAGAAAAAATAATCCGGACACATTTCTTCAACTGACGTCCTAGCTTCTGGCTAGGTGATATTATGATTATATTGACGATGGCCATTTAAGCAAAACAGATCCCTGATCCGCATTCGTTGTTTTAATTAATTATTTAGGACTGATTATATTTTTGTATGCACTCCAGGTTGAGATCCCTGATCCGTCTTTGTTGCTGTAAATAAACTTTTTAGGACCGCTTATATATATGTATGCACTACGGGTTTTGGAGTTATGCCTGTCAGCAATGTGTACAAACCTGGATATCGCGATGGCTTTATGTAAAGCCGAAATAAACCTAACAGAAAAGTGTATTTGTTACAAAGCCCAATAGGAATATTGTGATGTGAACCTGATGCCAACCGTGGTAGTTGAATATAAGTTATTATTATCAATATTTTAATTGACTACCCATATAACAATGATAAAAATTGTTTATTGATTGTCTGTGGTCTGGTCGTCAATGATGCAATTGTGATATTTTAGCTTTAACTACAGTTCAAGGAAGCTTATTGTGATATGATTTTTTAAATACAGTTCATAGATGATTGTTCATCAATGTTTTTACACCAGTCTTTATAGGTTCCTTTGCCATCACTACAGGACTCTGGGATATATAACTGCGAAGAGAGCGCCCTCCATGCCACCATATATGTGACAATAACATAACTTTGGTTCTTTTTTGATATGCAGCTTTACATCAAAATATTTCCATTCATAAGCAATCTCATGTATAATAACATGTGCTGAGTAGGGTTTACTTTGCCTTTAAATGCCGATTTTTGTCAATTGACATGTAAGCTTTATTGTAGCATCAATGTCGATACTACGATTGTGGGTATAATTCCGATTGGTAGTCTTTTCAGGTTAAGGAAGCATTAAAATATGATCATGATCATTTTCATATTTTCGTTTTGAAATGAAATAGCAGAGGACCAAATTCTTCTTATGTAAACGGTATAAGTATTTTATTATGATTACATTTACTGATCTCACAATTCATAAAAGAACCACGATTGTTTGGCTTGAATGGTAACTCTGTAATTGTCTACAATTTATTTGATGATTCAGCGTATTTACTATATCTACAGTATAATATGCATAGTAAAAACCTAAAGTAGAATCATTTTTGTAAATGTGCAAAGCATTACTTGGTATGGGAAGAAGCCGCACCACACCATTACTAACGATTTTCATTTAATACAGTATTTCCACAGATTTTGGACAAAATCCTTCGTTCAACATTACCAATTACTTTACTGAATCATTGTTTAGATTACATGCGCTCTGTGTAGACAAATTTTCTACGTTGTCATGATAGGTTTCCTGTCAGATAACTGTCATTCATGACTAGAGAGAGGCGATCTGGCATATATACAGCAACTTCAAAGTGTCATCCTTAAAGAAGATGTTATGCCAGGGCTTTGTCACTTTGGTGTGGCCCTTACCAAGCGTCCAGTCCCAGTAGTCAAATATCTATGAGAAGTAGTCATTCAGTTGGTCAGGCAATTAGCTTCATGGAATAAATGAACTAAGTGTATTATCTAAATCACAGTGCGCTAATAAAGCGATACCATAGATTTTATTGGCATATTCCAAGGCTAATTCATTGTCTGTCATGTAAACATACTATTTCGCACCAAAAGAAGACGGCAGAACGCCTGTCGAATCAATAAAGCTGTCCAATTTATTGTTCGAGTGATGCCGTACAAAGCACCACACAAGTTGGAATACCACACCATTGACAGAGCAAGCAGCTTTATTTACGAATAAGTAAATTCGTCCACCTGTATGGCCCTAGTTTTACGACCCACTGCTTTGCAAGACATGCTGTTGAATGTCGTTCTCGTTTTATGTTGTTAATGATATGCCACAAATAGATACTTTACTTGTCTTGTCTTTTTGTACAATGGTCCCTTTTCACTATGCGCACAAAACAATATCTTAAAGTGAATGTGGCCATCATGGCATATGGTGTGGCATTTAATTACCTTCTGAAATGTAAATAACTATGAATAACAGACTTGTAATTTTATGACGCAATTTGTGACGGATAAATGCTGTTTGTCGTCACAGTATTATTTTGAGCGTTCTGTAAATATACCATATTGTGACGAAGGGAATTTTCAGAACAGTGAAACTCCTAATATTAAGGGATCCTAGTTGGCAGCAATATTCTGCTTGAATTTTTATTTAAGAGGTGAAATAGACTTCCTTTGGCCCATTGTGTTGCCCCACCTGCAACAATATATAACAGTCGCTACACGCTGGGAAAATGTTATTTAAAAATTTTCATTTCCTGCCAGGTCAATTCGACTCAGCCCGCGGCAATTTTTCGCAAGGCACCGGGCTTGGAAAAAGAAATGGCAAGACGCAGAATATATTTAAGTGGAATATGTAAAAATTATCTCAGTTTGAAGTGTGCATGCAGCATATCGTTCTGATAAACATATAAGTGTATAAAATGTCGCTTGGGCACCTCTGTGAATTATTTTTATAAAGCAAAACAAAAAGGTATGTAGTATGTACATGGGAAAAGTTTTGAACCAACATATTATTCTCATTATATAAGTGCCTGAAGCCAGTGATGATCGATAGTCTGGTATTTCAAGCTATTAATTACAAAGGCAGAAGTAATTAGGTTGAATCAATTTGAATAACAGGTTGCTTGCCCCAATACCTTCAAGAATTGATATTGCTTGTATATTCTGGCGCAAATACACTACACACTTTGAGGGTTAAGAGACTTTCATTATACTACAGTTTTATTCATATATATTTTGGATCATGAACTTAAGGCAATGTCCAACCGATTGTGAACAGTTGTGTTCATTATGTGGTTGGAAGACATATGGTGGACCTATATGGTGTCTATCGTAGGTCCAAATCTAGTAGTTCTAGCTGAACTACATTCATTGTACAACAGTTTCATTCAGTTATATTTTGGCATCGTGAGTTTAAGCCAATGTCTAACCTATTTTGGATACTTTGGCTAATGATGTGATTTTACGACATTTTGGCGGATATATATGTTGTTGGTCGTATGTCCGAATGTAGTGGTTCTAGCTCCAATGCAATCTGAAGTGATCCAAAAAATACTTCCTATGTTAACGTTGTGACCAATGGACCGTATTAACCTTTGCAGCTTAACTGCAAACAAGAAGCATCTCCTCTAAAATGTCAGTTTCACACGTATATTTCTCCAATAAGGAATTCTTTGATTTTGATTAAATAAAAAATGATTTACTTCAAAACATTTTCAAAAACAAAGAGTGTCAGGGATTTTCTTTTTTAAATGCATATCAAATACGAAGAGTCCTGCATGCTTATCAATTTCACAAAAAATTACAAGTTTTCAATTTTTGTATCACCATTGTAAACAACAGGAACAGTTATCAGAAATCCCTCATAACGTTTTGCACTTTGCAAATACATTTTATCTTTTTGTGGATGAATCATCTATTTCCAATCCCATCGAACCGAGCAGGGGGGGGGGGGGGGGCGAAGTGTTCACAGCGGCTTGAATGAGGAAACTGGTTGTGAAGCGCGAGGCGCATTTCATGCATGAAGGAAACCTCGCCGCTGAGATAGGGAGGCTGATTTGATGCTGCACCAAACTCAGGCCACATAGGGAATGTAAATCCGCTGACTGACCAGAAGAAGTTGTTAAAGAAAAGAATGAGCGTCCTTTTGACCGCCTTAAAAAAAAGGATGGAGGATTATCATTTGGCTTCAAAATCTCATAGCTGGCTCAGACAGTGACGATAATCGATCTCTTTCCAGGAAACAAATACTCACACACACATTAATATGTATATATATTCGATGTGTTTTTCTCCAACATTATAATGGGATTATCATCACCGTTGCGACCTCTGTCTTGAAGGCAACTTGCTGCAAGATAACTGTCATTCGCCTGGTAGTGACAAAATGGTTTGAATGAAAAGGTTACATGTGTATACGTGTACACGAATTCCAAAAACAAGATTTCGGTCTGTTGGGAGCTTTATCACTATTATTGCATTGCAAAACTAATCAGATTATCTCAAGTGGAAGTAGGATAGGATTCATAATATGGTACCATTATTGCCGCAATAACCCATGCAGTTTCCAGCAAAAGGAGGGTGTGACAACTTGACCCCATCTGCCCTACATCAGTATAGATCTAGTGGTCATTGTCGAGAGAGCCTAACGTTCCAATGACTGCAAGCATTTGATTTTATTGTTTTGCTTTTGTTTTTGTTTTCTGTCAGACATATTTAAGATGCACGTAGGATTTAGTAACTTCCACATGCACAGAAACATTGATATGTAAAAAACGATTTTGTGAAACGTGGTTGGAAACGTTTGCAAAATATCTCCTTGCTGCTGCCTGTACTAATAACGGCTGCGAGGATACGTTATCTCTCAAAGCAACAAAAGCATAAAATTACATGGTTGTGTCACATATAATACGTTATATGTTTTCATATCCCGCAATTTTAATTAGATTTTCATATTTGAACATTGTTGTACACAGAGAGTGTCAGTGTGTGTGTGTGCGTGTGTATGTGTGTGTGTGTGTGTGTTTGCAGATGAAATTTTGTTGCTAAGCCAATGATTAAACGCGAAATTTCAGCACAAGAAACACCAGAAGACTTATTGGGTGACAACGGCACTGCATTCAGTCATAAGTAATCATACACCAATGTCCATTGTGGGTTGATAGCACGTGGGTCGGAAATTATGAACTAGAACCTAGATTAAAAGAAGGATGTATAGTACAAAGTTTGATCTGGCAGATTTACACTCTGTGACTAATACATATCTTTTCTTGGATTGTAGCCAAAATAAACTCATTCATCTGACTATCAAATTGCATGGATGGTATTTGTTCACTATTTGCACAAGAATTACCTGGACAATATTTATTGAGAAGTGGTATTAGAATTACCTGGCTTTCATCTGTTGCCCAGTTGCGTAAATGCTTTGCTGGCTGTTACTTGTTGGTCAGCCTTATTAGAATTATCAATGTGATTTTTGTTGACCAGCACAATAGCAATCACTTAGCTTATACTTTTTGGCCAACCATATAAGAATCACCCAGCTTATACTTGTTGACGAGTCGTGTAAGAATTAGCCACCATAAACATGTTGACAAGTCCTGTAAGAAATACCTACCTCATGCTCCTTGACCAGTGTTATAAGTAGTACCTAGCTTATACTTGTTGATCAGACATTTAGCTGATATTGCCTCATTAGTTGCATAATAATAAGCCAAGTCGCATTTCAGCCCAGCCCAGCCACAGACTGACCAAGGTCAGAGGTCAATCAGCGAAAGAAGTGTTCTTCATCCATCCAACATAAGTTACCTTGGTTACCAGAATCAAACTTCTCATTTTTATTATTTTCTTGGAATAGTTTTATAGATATATTAAAAAAGTATTGCCTATAGATGCTAAAAAACACTAATAAAGGAAGCTTTGATCCGTAACAGTTCTCTTCAGACATATTTAAGATGCACGTGGGATTTACCTCTTTATTTTTATGTTAAGTGAGTGGATTTTGTATCGAATGGATTGTGACCTGATGAAAGGAATTCACCTCGCAACACGTACTCGGCTGAGATTGCCATTTGGTTCAGTACCTGTGTGATACTTGTTGGTCCGTGGTACACCAAGTACCTCGCCGAGATTTTTTTATCAGTCTTTCAAGAGAACAGGTCAGACAGTTTGCTCATACACAAGACTGTGAAATGAGGCCAAGTAAAATGGTATCCTAAATGATTACCCTAACTACAAATGATTAAAAGACAAAATGAAACACGCGGAGTAACGGTGCCGAGGAGGTAAGGTATGGATGGTGGAACGAGAGGTAAATGGCTGGATGCGCTCATCAGCCGAAGAGAGAGTGGTCCTCTAAACTAAAGAGCAAATATAAAGAATATGACCAGGGAATTCGCTCAGTGACTTAACAAATGCGCTTAGTAGCAAAGTAGTGCGCTAAGTGTCGCTAATATAGGATAAATAATAAGACATCGAACAGCTGACCAGTGAGTGTACTAAGTAGCGGAACAACTTGTACACTGAACAAAATGGCTACGTAATCACTGCATTTACGTATAAAAAGTCAATGTGCCGAGCACCCAATGAAGAAACCCAAGCAGATTGATGACCCCACAACTCAAGGCTTCCTAGTTCTGTCTGCAGCCAGTTTCTGTATGTGTTCTGCACTAAATCAACTAACATGTCAGTCATATTTTTGTAGTAGTTTTTGTGTAAAATACTTGTCACGGTCATCAAACACAGTAGCTCGAGGGCGTATTATGTCGCCATTGGCACAATAATTGAATAATTAATTCATGTGCTAGTTGTCTCATCGATCGGAACACGCTCTTAATCTATGAACTGAACCCTTGGAGCGTGATGGCTTTATATCAAAAGCGAATGGCTTCTTAGCTCGAAAGTTAGTTCTACTATTGGACGGACCAGGGCGAGTTATGTGGTGAACGCTTTGAATTGACGTTCCTACGCAGATCTTTGTTAAACTTTAATGAACTCACTTCTTGTCACTCTGCCGTGAGCTCCCACGATAAAAGATCGCCTAGATCCTCTAAATAGCCGGCACTACGTCCTTAACAACGACTAAATGATAGGCGCGCGAGACGCAGTAGGCATATATAGAGAGGGCACGCTTTGACTCTGAGATGGATACGTCACTCACGCCGGCCTGGGATCATACATACTGAGTTCATTGCCAAAAACACAAGCGTACGGCTACTTGATCGCTGTTTTGGCTTCATTCAGGTATGTGATCCATTTGTTCTTCCATTTTTCTCCGATCAAACACAACAAGTCTTATTTGGGCAGCTCGTTAGGATTATGCGCAAAAAGCAAGCAAAAAGTTTAGTTATCGAACATGAGACTGGAAATTCGCATCTACAATCGAAAGAAACCAACAACATACCTGCATTTTAGAGGATGGTGATATCTTTAAATATGTGAAAAACCCAACGGCAAAAAAATTACTGTTTGGTAGTTTACATCTGTTTGCGTGAATATGTTAACAATTAAACAGCAAAAACATTCTGCAAGAATAATCATGCCCTTTTTCTAATCGCTGGTTAACAAACGACTTAATTGTGTCAATCATTAATACTAAAGCTTATACTTTCCACGTCAGTTCAACTCACTTAATTCAATCTACGCCATAGATTCTCTTCTTTTAAGATCACATATAGAGTAAACCTTCCATTACTGCTTTTATAATCATTTGTACGGATATATAAGTATGAAAAGTATTACGATTCAGTGCAAAATAAACAAAATGGTATTAAATACCTGACACAAGCTCAACATTGTTTAAGGAACATCTGCTACATCACTCTTTCATTACTCGCCTAGAATTCTTTATACTTCATGGAACGTTGTCCACACTAATCTGTGTGTTGTTGAAAGCAATAAAAAAGGACTGCGGCTATGTAATACATGTAAAATCGTACAACTGTGTCTCCCGCCAGCATTTCTGCTCAGCAGTTTCTTCAATAACGATTACATCATATAATATACCAGGCCATAACAATGGAAAGTGCAGCTGATGCTTGGGTTTTTACTCTGACTAGCCTGCTGCGAGTAATTCCATTATCTAAACGCTTTCATGGTCGAACCGGTCTACATTAGCAAGTAATTTCTACTTCGACAATGTTGAGAAATGTTGTACTGTCTCAAAATTACTTTGCATGAAACTTTAATGGAAATCTTACCAGGATAACATGCCAGGTGTCAGCAACTTTTTTGGTGCACACTGTTGACTCAATTTAATAATATCTTTTTATTATTATGTTTGTTCATTTTTTTTCTTGAAACCTTCTTTAGTTGGAACTGTATTTAGCGTCATAGATGCGCTGAGGGATATTGTTGACTCACTCCAGAATTAACGGCCTTTAAGGGCTAATTTTTGTGTTTCTTCGATCCCTCCTTTTTGTCTGAAGAGCATTTAGCCTGTTGGGTCTGCTGATGAAATCTCAGTCCATTAATATGTCATTTTCGTGGTTAAATGTTGTATTTCTTTCTTTTCTTCTTTTTGTTGGAACATCATCCTCATTGTCTTCAGTTTCTTCTTGTTGTTTATCACACAATTAAATGCAAAGAATTTTGTTATATAGATGTGTATGCTCAGTAATAATGAGTCGACATTGGGGAGCCAGAATA